>ML784289.1:18556-41799 GCA_009831015.1 Picea engelmannii | reverse complement strand
AAAAAATATGTAAGAAAAGTTAACAGAATTCAATTTGAGTAAAGAAGTGTTTTAAACAAGGCCCAAACTTTCATTAAAATTTGTGCATTTTTCTCTCCTAACTAAATGTGACAATTCAACCTCCAAGATAGGCTACCTGTAATCTTTCGTGGATTATGAACTCAACACAACTCACAGAATCCAATTTCGTCATCCACAACTATTAAAACTTGTAGTTTGACTCCCTTGCCAATTAAACATGTCATAATTTATTAATTATGAAAACCTTGAATATTACATTGAAGATGGGCTTGGAACCACCCATGGGGAAGTTTGTTTCAATCTCTCTGACTTAACAAAAAAAAATCAATTGGTGTTTGCATAGTGAATGTATTATAGTTGAGATAGATAAATAAGCTTGAGATTATTTTATAGGTTTTAGAAATAGTTTTTTTTAAGAAATCACACAAAATCCTTTGAATGTTCAAGATCTCACACTAAATCTTTCAAATTTTTTACTCTTTATTATTTCCACACTTCTCAATTTTTAACAACAACAAAAATCCAAACTTTTCTTTTTTTTTTAATTTTTTTTAATGTAATATGTTTAAGTTAGTGCGTAAAAGTTTAGAAAATTACATAAACAAAATATAAGTGAAAAAATGTGGGAGTTATTTTTAAGTGCATACAAGACAACTCTTCACATTGAATTTTGGCTAATTAAAATTCTTCATCAGATAACTCTTTCCATTTTTTTAAATTCATGTTCAAAAAGTTGAAAAATTGCCACAAACAAAAATATAAGTGAAAAATTTAGAAACCATTCTTAATACATTTCATTGTACTCAATCTTTTATCAATGATAAAACCCAAAATATTATAAGTATAAAAGTTTATAATGTTGGAAGTACTAAATCTCTCTTAAAAAAATCATATGCAAGCTTTGAGGGTTTGTTCAAACAATTCATGTATTAACTTTTCAAAAATTATAAGTAAATGTTTGGAAAAACACTACAAAGAAGTAAATGCATATAAAGTTTTAAGAATTACCCCAAATTGTAGGTAAATAATCAAGAAAGATTTAAAATAACGGAATTAATTAATTTCTAAGTAAAACAAGTTGATCTTAGTGTTGTATATTGGAATTCAAGCTTAGGAAATAGTGATTTTGATAGTGACTTATCATTCATTTTAAAAGTGATGATAACGTTTGTAATGCTTTATCTTGTGTATCTGTTGGACACACCAACTACACTGAGAGGGGGGTGAACAGTGTAGGGCTCTTTTTTCTAAAACTTCCCTTTCACAAAATTCATTAGTTAGCAATCATCATTTACTCATTACTTATTGTTGTCATTTATAATCAATTAAATGTGAACATATATCATCAACAAATCATCATCATAAGAAACACAAGATATATGTACAATTTTCTTTTTATTACAAACTACAATCCTTGGGTTATCAGCAACAATTGAATAGAATACAACTCTACAAGAGCACCAGCTCTATAATGTAAGACTCATCTTACACCCTCAGCGCAAATTGAGATGAGGCAACAATCCTCAACAAATATCAATCTATCAACAGGTACACGACCTGTCGGTAGTGCAGCACGCGTATGTGCGTGCCCTACCAATAGTACAACTCGCATATGTACGTGGCTAGTCTATACTACAACCTATGTATCACTTCTGAGCAACTAAGGTTGTCTTTTCATCACACACTCAGATATTATGCAATCTTTAGTCACATTCTCTTCTGTCTCCCACCGTGAAATCTAATCCATAACCAATCACAACACATCCAAGATCTCCAACAACTTACTCATGCTCCTCAACCATACAATATGAATGCTACTCAATCATGTATAAGAAATCAGCATACTATAGCAATCATATTAGTACTGAATCATAAGAGTGTTGCTCACTCCATCAACCAACACAAACCACATCACAACATCCATACCAAGAATGCCTTAAGTATTCACCACACAACAAGCAAGAGTATCCATCAAGACAACAATGTAACCATACCAGAGTTTCTATGGCAGATCCGAGACCATAGAATGCAGATCTGGAACCTGCTTTAGTCTTCAAGAGCCTGGCACTGGCTCAAACACAAGTCTTCATGACTTCATCCACTATACGTGCCCTGTCCTCATTCAACCCACGTATGTACGTGCCCTGGCTCACTGCAGCTGTGTATGCCTCAAAAACTAGGGTTTCTGAACTTCTGAGACTTTTGTCGTCATAATCTCAGACTTTCTAAAACTTTGATGTGTCCATGAGATCCTCCAGATCTCCTCTCTCTCATAATGTCTTCAATACATACTCAAGAGATGCATTTTCACAAGAGACCCTTGCCTCTTATTTATACTCTCCAAGTAGCTTCCTTAGAAGCATCTTCTAGGTCACTTAACCCACTTCTAGGTCACTTAACCCATTTCTAGGTCACTTAACCTATTTTCCTCATTTTAGGGTTAACTACTTTCCGTAATTAGAAATTTCTCCAATTTAAATATTCCCCTTGACTTTGTCACCTTACTTTATTATTTAAATAATCCTCCTTGACTTTGTCACCTCACTTTATCATTTAAATAATGATTTCTTCGTTTCAAGCACTTTGACTTCTTTGACCTCTTGGGGCTTCAAGCCAACATATGAGGGTCCTTCATCTTTATAGGGCCATAACTCTCAAACTATGAGGAGTTATGTGACATTCCACATACCACCGGAAATGGCATGACAGACACTATCCATCTAGGATAGTTTCACTAACAAATTCATTGATCTTCATCTCATTATTCCACATATAAGCATGGGTTCTATTAACCATACTTCAAGGATAACTCAACTGCAAAGCATCTTCCTGTGAGGGATTTCACCATAAGGGGACCACTTTGGAGTTCATCCATTTGTACTCCTTATCAACCATGATAAGGAAATAATGATTCATCTTTACATCAATCCAACAATGCATTGTATACCAATGCATCATGTATCAATGACAACTCATTGATCCATCTTCATCTATGAATCATGACAACATATGACTATGATTCTACTTGACATCAATCCATTCTCATCAAGGACAATACATATTACATTAGTATGCTATGACAAGACATCAATCAATCAATCAATCATTTGGCATCAATCAATCATCCTTTGTCATCAACCAATTTCTTGACATCAATCAATCATCCTTTGGCATCAACCAATTCCTTGATATCAATCCTTTGACATCAATTAATTAAACCTTTGGCATCAATGACAACATGATCCAACAATATCTCCCTTTGGCATTGATGTCAATACCAACATTGATGTCAACACCAATCATTGATGTCAACATTTAAACAAGGCATGCTCTACATCAATAATCATCAATCACATCAATATGACTTTCTCCCCCTTTGACATCAATGGAAAAGGGTCATTCTCTTCTTGGGATTGCTCCCCCTGCTTGAACTTTCCTTGGGGATGCTCCCCCTATCTGAATGCCTTTGATCTTCCTTTGGATAATCTCTCCCCTTTTTGAACAAGGGATATCACTCTGGTGTAATGTTGAATATGCATTGCTCATACTCCCCCTGTGACCAACGCTCCCCCTAGAACTATGCCTCTGTGCTCTTTCTTCAAGTATAGGGTTCTTTCCTCCTAGAATCATGGGAAGAAGAATGACTCCCCCTATGGGTATGTCTCCCCCTATCTTCTCTGCAATATGAACAATATTCTACCATTGCAATATGCTTCTGCTACAAATGCCATTGCTCAACTGGATCATAGAACAATCGCTCTTTCTATGACGATCCTTGGACCTATCCATGCATCAAAACTCATGTCATTCCATGAAACAAAAGATATGTCAACAAGAGAATCATGAATAAAACATCAACCAAGTACACCATGTACCAAATTGTGTACCCACCATGCACAACACACATGTACATAAACACCATACAATGTGCCATCATTAATGGAATGTATCAACCATATGCTAAAAACATGTGTCAATGGTGTACCAATCATATGATCCTACCAACATGCCAACCATGTGCATCTACCAATATTCCAATCATGTGCATCTACCAATATGCCAACCATGTGTCATATCACTTCATGATATGTTTCCACCATGAACCAAGTATCATAATCATGTATTCTATGTATCAAAGTATATGTTAATCAAGTAATGCCAATGATGTGCTTTTAGCCAAGTACTCATCATCCAAACATATACCATATGTGAGTGTACCAAACATGTATCACCACTTGTACCAAGAAAGTACATCAACCATGCACCAATACCACAAATAAATGAATCCTCATGCATGTATGTCAAATCCACTACAAAACATGTGCCAATCAAACTGCTAGTTGGTGCCTCTACCAATGTACTAGAAGTGTACCAATCATGCATCAACTATAGATCAAACTCATCAATGATGTACA
Source organism: Picea engelmannii (assembly GCA_009831015.1). NCBI lineage: Eukaryota > Viridiplantae > Streptophyta > Pinopsida > Pinales > Pinaceae > Picea > Picea engelmannii. Next base: position 37,363 of record ML784289.1, on the reverse strand, counting down.
ACATGATAACCTCATCAACTCACCAACTACATGTCCCAATATTTAGTCCAACCATATGCCATATGCCATATGCATGCACCAAGATATCCAACAAATATGCTTTCAATAATACATCATATGATATATCAATGAAACTCAAATATGTACCATCCATGTACATCAACAGATCATCCTCAACCTCCATATACCACAACAAATACTTAAGCAATCAATATGTACTAGAAGTGTGCTTCAATAGATCAATGATATCTCTATCTAGCATCATCAAGATATATCACATAACAAAAGTGTCATAACTTCATTGTCATAACCAGCATTGTTCTTCAATAGAAAATGCCTCAATCCATACTCATGCGTTAGTGCCATGCATCCAAGATAGTCTTTCATTTTATATCATCACTTTACATAATCCAATATGTAATCATGAAAACTTGCAACAAACAATGTTAGAACCTGCAACAAACTATGCCAAACCGTGCAACACAGAGTTATACAATCACATCAAGCTGCAACCCTTGTGCATAACCCTTTTCCCTGGGCTTTACCACATATACACGGCCTGCTGCACAGACAAATCGCATATGTACGTGACCTATTCAAGGTCAGACTATGTATGTACGTGATTTTTACCACTGTCACCCACGTATGCTTCAGTAGATGACACACTTGAGCTTCACTTAAGGCTTCCATTTTTCTCTGGTTGTTCAGTCTTCTTCACCCACTTCTGAAGGTGTCTCTACTTCTTAGAACTTGAGCTCTGAGCTTCCATATTTTCAAAGATGTCTCCCTTCCTTACTTAATTCCTTCTTCTGGTCATGCTATATGAATTCCTCATCATGGACTTTCTTCTTGTGTTCCAGCAATCCTGGGACTTGTGTCCAAATCTACTACAGTTGTAGCATCTCATGTTGTGACAGTGAACAACAATGTGTCCTACTTGGTCACATCTCCAAAACCTTATGGTGTTATGAAATCTTCCATTATTTCTCCTTTCATAATATCTGCATTCCAAAGATTTGTGACCATATTCATTACATGAGTAACATTGACCATGAAAAACACTTTCATGCCTTTGCTTTGGTGTCCATATTCTTTGAGGTGTAAGGATGGCTTCTTGATGTCTTCCTTGATTTGTTCTTTTGAAACTTTCCTTCCCTTGTGTAGGTGGTTGACTTGCAACATTATCTTCATCCTTTGAGAGTGAGGGACTTAACTCATGCTTCTTTGAGGTGCTTGCTTCAACATGTGTAGCTTCTCCCTTGTATCCAAGACCTGATTTATCATTTGGTGATCTTTGACTTTCCAAGATCTCATTCAAGATTTGTGAGTTATTCAATAATCTGTTTGATTTCTCTACTTTCTTTCTAAGATCAACAACTTCAGCTTCTAACTTATGACATGACTCTTCTTTTTCATTTACTTGATTCTTCAATAGTTCCTCTATCCTTTTGTCTTCTTCAATTTGGGTCTTGAGATGGACAAGAATTTCAAAAATTTTGTTGATCTCATCATCTACATTCTTATATTCTTTTTCATTCTTTAGTCTTGTGATCTCTTCTTCACTTTCTTCTAATTGAGTCTTTTTACTCTCTTCTTGATCTTTGAGCATTTCCTTTAACTTCAAGATGTGCCTTTGACTCTTCTTAAGAAACTTTTTCATGTTATTGGAAAGATAGATATAGTCTATATAGTAATGGTCATTGTTGTATTCATATAGACCCCTTTCAACTTTCTCTTTAAGATCCAATAGCTTTTCTTCTACTTCTTCCATGGGATAACAATCCATCGATTCTATACAAACTATTTCTAGATTTTCTTCTTCACTTGTAGAGAAATATTCAACATCATCACATTTTGAATTATTGCAATCAAGAGTTTTTGGAGATTCTTTACCTTTTATGATCTTGACGTAGTGGTCTTCAATATTTTCCTTCTTTCTTTGATATGTCTCCTCTAGATTTAGTCGTAGATATTTGCTGGAAGTGCATTGCCCCATGCTCTCTTTGATAGGACTTGAGATTCCACTAAGAATGGTCTTGAGAGCCAATGCATCATTCTTCTTTCCTTCCCTTTGAGCTGCAAACTTTGACTTGTTCTTCAAGGAAACTGATCTACCAATGGTTGCCTTCCAAATACCCGCTCCCATTTCCTTCAAATGCACTCTCATCTCTATTCTCCATGTAGAATAATTTTCCTCATCATGGATTGGAACTTCATCATCCATTTGTGTTTCTATGGATCTCCTCCAAGCTTGTTAAGGCTTATAGCGAAGGCCTTCTCTGATACCAATTGTTGGACACACCGACTACACTGAGAGGGGGGGGTGAACAATGTAGGGCTCTTTTTTCCAAATCTTCCCTTTCACAAAACTCATTAGTTAGCAATCACCATTTACTCACTACTTATTGTTGTCATTTATAATCAGTTAAATGTGAACATAGATCGGCAACATATATCAACAATATATCATCAACAAATCACCACCACAAGGAACACAAGATGTATGTACAATTTTCTTTTTATTACGGACTACAATCCTTCGGTTATCAGCAACAACTGAATAGAGTACAACTCTACAAGAGCACCAGATCTATAATGCAAGACTCAACTTACACCCTCAGCACCAACTAAGATGAGGCAACAATCCTCAATAGATATCAATCTGTCAATAGGTACGCTACTTGTCGGTAGTGCAGCACACGTATGTATGTGCCCTACCAGTAGTACAACTTGCGTATGTACGCGGCCAATATGTACTACAGCCTGCGTATCACTTCTGAGCAACTAAGGTTTTATTTTCATCACACACTCAGATATTATGCAATATTTAGTCACATTCTCTTATGTATCTCACTGTCCAATCTGATCCATAACCAATCACAACAGATCCAAGCTCTCCAACAACTTACTCATGCTCCTCAACCATACAATATGAATGCTACTCAATCATGTATAAGAAATCAACATACTATAGCAATCGTATCAGTATTGAATCATAAGAGTGCTACTCACTCCATCAACCAACACAAACCACATCACAGCAGCCATGCCAAGAATGCCTTAAGCATTCACCACACAACAAGCAAGAGTATCCATCAAGACAACAATGTAACCATACCAGAGTTTCTATGGCAGATCTGAGGCCATAGAATGCATATCTGGAACCTACTTCAGTCTTCAAGAGCTCGACACCATCTCACACACAAGTCTTCATGAATTCATCCATTGTACACGCCATGTCCTCATTCATCCCGTGTATGTACAAACTATCCGATAGAAGAAAAGATCCGATAGCTTTTCTTCTACTTCTTCCATGGGATAACAATCCATCGATTCTATACAAACTATTTCTATATTTTTTTCTTCACTTGTAGATAAATATTCAACATCATCACATTTTGAATTATTGCAATCAAGAGTTTTTGGAGATTCTTTACCTTTTATGATCTTGATGGAGTGGTCTTCAATATTTTCCTTCTTTCTTTGATATGTCTCCTCTAGATTTAGTCGTAGATATTTGGTGGAAGTGCATTGTCACATGCTCTCTTTGATAGGACTTGAGATTCCACTAAGAATGGTCTTGAGAGACAATGCATCATTCTTCTTTCCTTCCCTTTGAGCTGCAAACTTTGACTTGTTCTTCAAGGAAACTGATCTACCAATGGCTGCCTTCCAAATACACGCTCCCATTTCCTTCAAATGCACTCTCATCTCTATTCTCCATGTAGAATAATTTTCCTCATCATGGATTGGAACTTCATCATCCATTTGTGTTTCTATGGATCTCCTCCAAGCTTGTTAAGGCTTATATCGAAGTCCTTCTCTGATACCAATTGTTGGACACACCGATTACACTAAGAGGGGGGGGTGAATAGTGTAGGGCTCTTTGGTTATTGATATATCACATGCACCAAGATATCCAACAAATATGCTTCTAATAATATGCTTCGAATCGCCGAGACCCGACACCTCAGTCAACGCTGACCCTTCCCTTTACTCTGTCGGAACTTTCTCTATCGGGATTTCGGCACTCGCGGTGTCGAGCAACTCGGTTCTCCGATTCCTGATACCTGATGCGTCGAAACTCCAATGCGCTCGTGGTTTGACTTCTCAACGGTCCCGTCACCTCGTCGGGATTTCGGACTTCGTGGGATCGCGAATCCTGATGTCAATGTTTCGGGCTTTTTCACCACGAAACTCCGATAACTCTAGCCACCTATCCTCCACTCGCCAACTCTGTTGTGGCCCACACACTGTCCTTCGACTTGTCGGGATATCGCGTATCGCGATGTCGCGATTCCTATTACAATAATTTGGAGTTTCAATCCATGAAACCCCGATCCACAATATACGTGTAGATCCAACGGCCCTTGTGGATCGGATCAACGACTTTGCCCCTCCTGAGCTTTGAATCCTTTCCACACTTGTACTGTAACCTCCCTGCACCTCCGCGGGATCCAACGGCTCATGGTGATTCGCGAAATCTCCCTGGAGAACTTCGTCCGTCTGTTCTCCCTGATGAAACCTGTGAAACGACTAAGTGTTCCTCCCACGGAACTCGTTCACCTGCTCGCAAACCTGCGACGCCTCTTGCCGACTTCCAAGGCACAACTCCTCTGCGTTGTTCTTCAACAAATTCGAAGGCCTTATCCTTCCTGAGCTTTTCCCACGACTTTCAAGTCCTCCTGGAAAACTCTTGCATGCCCTCCTTGCGGCAAACCTTCAACCACGTCTAAGTATTGAAGTCCTCCGACTCTGCGCACACCTGCAGCAGTAGTCTCTCAACAGTTCACTCAGGTTCGCAACCCTGAAGCTTCACTTGGCCTGCGCACTCCTTGCACGGTTCGTATTCTCAACTGCACTTTTGGGATGAGTGAGAACAAAGTTATCTCTATCTAAGCCCTCTGTCAACGCACTCCTTGTGGACAATTCGACTGCACTCCTTGCTGGAATCCTCTGGCTCAAATAGAGAAACAATTGAAACTCATTCACTCTTCCTCTCTGACTTCAATTCGACCATGAAATCATATACACAGTATATAAAAGCAAATGTATAACTGGAAGAAAACATTCATGAGCATAACAACATCAATACACAGAGAACAACACAAACCATGAATTTGCATCAGAACTCTTCTATTAATTCAAATGTCTGTACATGGGTGTTCTTACACAGCTCTCTGCTTGCTCTTGCTCTTGCTCTTCCTGGATTATTATACAAATGCACAATGAGGGTGTCTATATCTCGTTTCCCTCTTGCGCTCTACAACCGTCTAGTCTAGAATTAAATTCTACCTACTTTACATTAACTACTTTAAATGTCGTCTATCTACTAAGGACGAGAGCAATCCGCTCAAGGTCCATTACATTATACAAGTGTGCTTCATTAAATTTCCATATTAATGTTTGCGCAACAACTTCCAAGGTGTTTTCAAAAATTATGTTGGCTTGTCCAGCTGTCCTTCGCTTCCGCGCTGGCTCGCTTGATGTGGGAGATGCTCCTGCATCATACTCCCTCGCTTGAAAAAAATTCATGGGCTCCTGTCCATGAGCTCCTGCACGGTCTGTCCATGCTTCTGTATTTCTGCTTCAGTCTCCTAGCTGGCATCTTCAACTGGATGATTCTTCCATTTGACCAAATACTCAAAGTATTGCTTTCGCCTGGTCCTCTTGTTGATTCTCTTGTCCAGTATGCACTCCATCGGTGGATTCTCTGCAACTGGCATCTGTTTCATCCACTAGATCATTGGCTGCTCAATTCCAATCTCTGTTTCTCCAGCTCTGTATGGGTAAAAATCTGAGACATTGAATATCGGAGATATTCTGATCCCATCGGGTAATTCAATCTCGTAAGCGTTGTCCCCAAATTTCTTCAAGACCCTACATGGCCCGATTTTCTTCATTTTCAGCTTGTTGTATGTTCCTCTCGGGAACCTTTCCTTCGTCAAATGTGCCAGAACCAGATCACCAACCTCAAACTGAAGTTGTCTTCGATGCTAGTCTGCTCTACGCTTATACTTCTGACTTGATCTCAGCAGTCAGTCCTTCACCCGGCTGTGAAGTTCTTTCATCGCCTCGGTGAATTCTTCTGCACCAGCGCTGCTAGTCGCAGTCTATTCTGAATCTCTCAGTTTAGAAACTCCCCTCGGATGCATACCATAAACAACCTGAAATGGACTATGGCCTGTGCTCCTATTCACTGATTCGTTGTACACAAACTCTGCCTATGGTAATATACTGTCCCACTGGCTATGGTGCTCTGTCACCAGGCTTCTCAGCAAGTCTCCCAGACTTCTGTTGACCACTTCTATCTATCCATCCATCTAAGGATGATAACCCGAACTAAATTCCAAGTTAGTTCCCAACTTCTTCCATAAGGTCCTCCAAAAATGCCCTATGAATTTCGTATCTTGATCCGAAACTATGTTTCTTGGCAACCCATGAAGTCGAATGACCTCTTTGAAAAACAGGTTAGCAATGTGAGTTGCATCACTCGTCTTCTGGCATGGAATGAAGTGTGCCATCTTGGAAAACCTGTCCACTACCACAAAGATTGAATCAACACCTATTTGTGTCCTTGGCAACCCCAATAAAAAATACAGGCTTATTGCATCCCATGGCCTCTCTAGTATGGGCAATGGTTGGTAAAACCCCGCATTCTGCTTCCTCCCCTTCGAATGCTGGAAAATTCTGCATATGTCAATGAATCTCTTGACATCTGCTCGCATTCCCGGCCAAAAATATGATTCATTCAGCTTCGCGAATGTTTTGTCATGACCAAAATGTCCTGCCAATCCTCCACTGTGTTTCTCCTTCAGCAAGTTCTCCCTCATGGAGCATTTCGGAATACACAGTTGATTGCCTCTGAACAACAATCCTTCCTTGATCATGTAATCTATCCACGGGCTTCTATCTATGAGAACTGGATTCTCAGCTACTTCATACGCTTCCTTGAAATCTTGATCATCTGCGTACATATTCCTGAGATCTTCAAAACCCAGCGTTTTGACTCGGAACTCCCACAATAGCAAACACTTCCTGCTCAAAGCATCAACAACTTTGTTAGCAGTACCAGAAATATGTTTAATCACAAATGTGAAATTCTGCATATATTCAACCCATTTTGCATGTTTCTGATTCAACTTCTCCTGTTGAGTCACAAACTGCAATGCATGATTGTCACTGTACAAAACAAATTCTTTCGGGATCAAGTAATGCCTCCACTTCTTCAATGCATGTATGATAGCATAAAATTCCTTATCATACGTGGATTACTTCACTTTCGCTTCATTCAGCTTCTCGCTGAAGTATGTGATTGGTCTGTCTTCTTGACTTAAGACTGCCCCAATTGCAAATCCGCTTGCATCACATTTCACCTGAAATGTCTTTAGGAAATTCGGCAACACCAGAACTGGTTGTTCTGTAATCTTCCTCTTCAACAGATTGAAACTCTTCTCAGCTTCCTCTGTCCAGTGAAAATATTTATGCCGCTTCTTCACTGTATCCATAATCGTTGCGCTAATTCCACTGAAATTCCTAATGAACTTTCGGTAGAAACTAGCCAATCCATGAAAACTTCTCACCTCAAAGATATTCTTCGGTGATGGTCAATTCTTAATCACTTCCACCTTATCTGGATCCATCCTCAACTCATTTGCTGAAATAACAAATCCCAAATAAATGAGTTATGTCCTCATAAATGAGGATTTCTTCATATTTATCAACAGCTTCTCCTGCTGTAGCTTCTTCATCACTATAGCCAAATGCTTCAAGTGTTCTGCCACTAATTTACTGTAAATCAGTATGTCATGCAAATACACGATGACAAATTTTCTGATGAACTCCCTCATGACTTCGTTCATCAACCTCATGAAGGTACTTTGCGCATTTGTTAAGCCAAATGGCATAACAAGCCATTCATACAAACCCTCGTTTGTTTTGAATGTTGTCTTCCATTCATCACCCTCTCTCATGCGAATCTGGTGATATCTGCTTTTCAGATCAATCTTTGAAAAGTACTTTTCTCCACTTAAGCAATCCATCAGATCATCCATCCTCGACAATGGAAATCAGTATCTGATGGTTATCTTATTAATCGCCCTCGAGTCAGTACACATCCTCCAGCCTCCATCTTTCTTCGGGCTGAGTACTGTTGGAACAGCACATGGACTCAAGCTCTCCCTGACCAAACCTTTGTCCAACAAATCCTGGACTTGCCTCTTAACCTCTTCATTCTCTTGCGGCGTCAATCTGTACGCGGATTTGTTTGGCAAACTGGCTCCTGGTATGAGATCAATATGATGACTCACACTTCTTATCGGTGGCAACGAATGAGGTAATTCGTCCACTATGATGTCAGTGAACTCTTCCAGCAGTTCCTGAACTTCCTCTGGCAAATCATCCACTCTTGTGCTAGTCAGAACAATCCTCGGTTTTCTGACCACAAAGAATTGCGGATCTTCTTTCTTCTTCACCCCTGTAAGAAGTTCCTTCCCACTCATGAGAAGTATTGTGTTGCTTACTTCCGGTTTCACCTCCTTATCCTTTATCGGAAGCAACATGTGTGTCCTCCCATTCTTCTCTAGGGTGTATGTGTTCATTCGCCCATCATGAATCACATTTATGTCATATTGCGATGGCCTACCCAGTAATAGATGACAAACATCCATAGGAATGACATCACATAAGATCTTATCATTATATCCTCCTATCTTGAATTCAACCAAGCATTGTTTAGTAAAAGTTACCTGGTGTCCCTTCTGTAGCCACGAAACTCTATATGGGCTTGGATGATCAGTCGTCTCCAGCTCCAGCTTCTCTACCATCTCTGTAAATACGAGATTATCCATGCTACCACTGTCTACTATGACCTTTCATACCCTGTCCTTGGTCTTGCAAGCAGTCCTAAAAAGTCTGGTCCTTTGGATTGAACTTTCCACCTCCTTCTCGGGTGTCAAAAGGACTTTTCGCATCATGAGCGATCTTCCGCCTTCTGCGTCTTCTGACTCAACATCCCGCCTCTATGCCTCGGTGATGTGAGCTTCTCCAACGTCCTTATTCTTCTCTGGACACTCGTAAGACTTGTGCCCATTCTTCCTGCATGTGAAGCATGTGATTACTCCACCTCTTCCTCTTCCTCTACCTCTAGTACGAGGAAAAGTGTTATTGTCAGCATAATCTCCCCTCTGCTCATTATGCTGCCCTCTTTGTTCATTATATTGTCCATGCTGAGAACTTCCACCTCTCTATGTACGAGTCTAAGGTTTCTTCCATTCCTCCTTGGGCTTCTGGTTTCTGTCCTGGGCAACTGACTTGCCTCTGGGCTGGTTTCTGCCTCGGCCCCTCTGACTCTGCTTTCGGCTCAGCTTCTCCTCTGCTTTCAGAGCCATTTGATAAGCATATTCCACCGTTCGTATGGTTACCATGCTCATCTCATCTTGGATATCATATCTCAGGCCATTCATGTATTTGGCAACCTTCTCATCATCGCTTTCCCGATGACCTTCTCTGATGTTCAGTTTATAGAATTCCTCAGTGTATTCTTTCACTATCATCAGCTTCTGTCTCAGGTTCTGCATCCTCCCGAACAGAGTAATTTGATAGTCTCTGGGGATGAATTTTGCCTTCATCTTTGCGATCATCCGATCCCAGCTCTTGACCTTCTGCTTGCCCTTGCAGCATCTATCAGCTTGTAGTTCATCCCACCACAATGTTGCATGTCCCTTCAAGCGTGTAACAGCATGCTTGACTTTCTTATCTTCTTCGACATCTTCATAGTCGAAGTAGGTATCCAGAGATCTAATCCAGTCTAGAAGCTCCTATGCATCCAAGTTTCCCTCGTAAACTGGAATGTCCATCTTTTCCCTTGTACCCATCCTGGCAATAGCTTTAATCAAACGCTCATTTGATGCATCTTCGACTACAACTTCCTCCTCTCATTCAGCCTCAATTTCACTCTCGGAATAACTAAGATCCCCTGCACTAGCTATGCGTCTTTGCATTGTCTCCATGTCTTCGAGTCTTGCTCGGAGATCACGCATTTTTCTCTCTATGGCTGGATCTGTTATCTGCCTGCCTCTTCTTCTTTGCACCTCCCTATCCTCTGGATCGGGTGACTATCTATCCCTTCTTGGCGACATGGTGAATTCTCTTTCCCTTCTCTGCTACAGAAAGAAAAGAATTTTTCTACGCTCTGATACCAAACTGACGGCAACGTAGCCCCTTCACCACCCGTAGGTCGGAAGGTCTACGCGCACACAGGATATCCTCTTCGCTCCGCCCGAAGAACACCAAGGTTCTTCTATTTCCCTGTCGGGAAATCTGCACCCACAGATCTCTTCCCGCGATCCCCCTCTCTTTGCTTATCGGGGAATCGGAACTTGCAACTTCACGAGTCCAATGGTCGAACGCTGCATTCTCGAATCGCCGAGACCCGACACCTCAATCAATGCTGACCCTTCCCTTTACTCTGTCAGAAATTTCTCTATCGGGATTTCGGCACTCACGGTGTCGAGCAACTCAGTTCTCCAATTCCCGATGCGCTCGCAGTTTGACTTCTCAACGGTCCCGTCACCTCGTCGGGATTTTGGACTTCACGGGATCGTGAATCCTGATGTCAATGTTTCGGGCTTTTTCGCCACGAAACTTCGATAACTCTAGCCACCTATCCTCCACTTGCCAACTCTGTTGTGGCCCACACACTGTCCTTCGACTTGTCGGGATATCGCGTATCGCTATATCGTGATTCCTGTTACAATAATTTGGAGTTTCAATCCATGAAACCCCGATCCACGATATACGTGTAGATCCAATGGCCCTTGTGGCTCGGATCAATGACTCTACCCCTCCTGAGCTTTGAATCCTTTCCACACTTGTACTGTAACCTCCCTGCACCTCCGCGGGATCTAACGGCTCACGGTGATTCGTGAAATCTCCCCGGAGAACTTCATCCGTCCGTTCTCCCTGATGAAACCTGCGAAACGACTAAGTGTTCCTCCCACGGAACTTGTTCACCTGCTCGCAAACCTGCGATGCCTCTTGCCGACTTCCAAGGCACAACTCCTCTGCGTTGTTCTTCAACAAATTCGAAGGCCCTATCCTTCCTGAGCTTTTCCCACGACTTTCAAGTCCTCCTGGAAAACTCTTGCACGCCCTCCTTACGGCAAACCTTCAACCACGTCTAAGTATTGAAGTCCTCCGACTCTGTGCACACCTCCTGCAGCAGTCTCTCAACAGTTCACTCAGGTTCGCAACCCTGAAGCTTCAGTTGGCCTGCGCACTCCTTGCACGGCTCCTATTCTCAACTGCACTTTTGGGATGAGTGAGAACAAAGTTATCTCTATCTGATCCCTCTGTCAACGCACTGCTTGCGGACAATTCGACTGCACTCCTTGCTGGAATCCTCTGGCTCAAATAGAGAAACAATTGAAACTCATTCACTCTTCCTCTCTGACTTCAATTCGACCATGAAATCATATACACAGCATATAAAAGCAAACGTATAACTAGAAGCAAACATTCATGAGCATAACAACATCAATAGACAGAGAACAACACAAACCATGAATTTGCATCAGAACTCTTCTATTAATTCAAATGTCTGTACATGGGTGTTCTTACACAACTCTCTGCTTTCTCTTGCTCTTCCTGGATTATTATACAAATGCACAATGAGGGTGTCTATATCCCATTTCCCTCTTGCACTCTACAACCGTCTAGTCTAGAATTAAATTCTACCTACTTTACATTAACTACTTTAAATTTCGTCTATCTACTAAGGACGAGAGCAATCCGCTCAAGGTCCATTACATTATACAAGTGCGCTTCATTAAATTTCCATATTAATGTTTGCGCAACAACTTCCAAGGTGTTTTCAAAAATTGTGTTGGCTTGTCCAGCTGTCCTTCGCTTCCGTGCTAGCTCGCTTGATGTGGGAGATGCTCCTGCATCACGTATGTACGCAGCCAATATGTACTACATCTTGCGTATCACTTCTGAGCAACTAAGGTTTTCTTTTCATCACACACTCATATATTCTGCAATATTTAGTCACATTCTCTTCTGTCTCTCACTGTCCAATTTGATCCATAACCAATCACAACAGATCCAAGCTCTCCAACAACTTACTCATGCTCTTCAACCATACAATATGAATGCTACTCAATCATGTATAAGAAATCAACATACTATAGCAATCATATCAGTATTGAATCATAAGAGTGCTACTCACTCCATCAACCAACACAAACCACATCACAGCAGCCATACCAAGAATGCCTTAAGCATTCACCACAGAACAAGCAAGAGTATTCATCAAGACAACAATGTAACCATACCAGAGTTTCTATGGCAGATCTGAGCCCATAGAATGCATATCTGGAACTTGCTTAAGTCTTCAAGAGCCCGGCACCATCTCACACACAAGTCTTCATGACTTCATCTATTGTACATGCCCTGTCCTCATTCATCCCGCGTATGTATGCGCCCTGGCTCATTCCAGCCTGCGTATACCTCAAAAACTAGGGTTTCTGAACTTTCGAGACTTTTGTTGTCATGATCTCAAACTTGCCGAAACTTTGATGCATCCATGAGATCCTCCAGATCTCCTCTCTCTCAGTCTTCGAAATAGGTCTTCAATACATACTCAAGAGATGCATAAGAGATGAATTTTCACAAGAGACCCTTGCCTCTTATTTATACTCTCCAAGTAGCTTCCTTAGAAGCATCTTCTAGGTCACTTAACCCACTTCTAGGTCACTTAACCCAATTCTAGGTCACTTAACCTATTTTCCTCATTTTAGGGTTAACTACTTTCCATAATTAGAAAGTTCTCCAATTTAAATATTCCTCCTTGACTTTGTCACCTTACTTTATTATTTAAATAATCCTCCTTGACTTTATCACCTCACCTTATCATTTAAATAATGATTTCTTATTTTCAAGCACTTTGACTTCTTTGACCTCTTGGGGCTTCAAGCCAACATATGAGGGTCCTTCATCTTCGTAGGGCCATAAATCTCAAACTATGAGGAGTTATGTGACATTCCACATACCACCGGAAATGGCATGATAGGCACTATCCATCTAGGATAGTTTCACTAACAAATTCATTGATTTTCATCTCATTATTCCACATATAAGCATGGGTTCTCTTAACCATAGTTCAAGGATAACTCAACCGCAAATTGTCTTCCCATGAGGTATTTCACCATAAGGGGACCACTTTGGAGTTCATCCATTTGTACTCCTTATCAACCATGATAAGACAATAACGATTCATCTTTACATCAATCCAACAATGCATTGTATACCAATGCATCATGTATCAATGACAACTCATTGATCCATCTTCATCTATGCATCATGACAACATATGACTATGATTCCACTTGACATCAATCCATTCTCATCAAGGACAATACATATTACATTAGTATGCTATGACAAGACATCAATCAATCAATCAATCATTTGGCATCAATCAATCATCCTTTGTCATCAACCAATTTCTTGACATCAATCAATCATCTTTTGACATCAATCAATCATCCTTTGGCATTAACCAATTCATTGACATAAATCCTTTGACATCAATTAATTAAATCTTTGGCATCAATGACAACATGATCCAACAATATCTTTATATTTTTGAGTTATCCACATATGTTTAATTCTAATTAAATTTAGATAACGATAATAATGTTTGTGAATATGTTTATAAAATCAATAAATAAATAGAACTACATATTTTAAATTTATTATTACATTTGTTTCATGTTCCTTGGTGATGATGAATAAAACCAACTCCATATCCTTCATCATAATGGAAGATTTTTATTGTTAAATGATTACATGCCCTTTTAGATAATAACATCAAGGGACTTTATATGATCCAGGTGGGTGGCTCAAACCCAAATAATTTGGATTCTTTATTGAATCAAATTTCATTATTAATAGTCAATTTGACATTTTCTCAAATTTAAACCCAAATGATTTGGATATTTTATTTAATAAGATTTTCATTATTAATAGTCAATTGGAGATTTTCTCAAATTTAATATTTCACAGGTAAATAAATAATGATTTGCATGTGCCTAATTATTATAAAATGATATAAAACCTAATATGAATCTTATATGCATAGGATAACAAGAAATGAAAATATGATTAAATATTTCACAAGTAAATAAATAATGATTTGCATGTACCTAATTATTATAAAATGATATAAAACCTAATAAGAATCTTATATGTAGAGGATAACAAGAAATGAAAATATGATTAAGATTGCAATGAAGGACTTATTATGGACATCAAACTAATAATGTGGAGCCAGCATATCTTAAAAGGAAAAATATGCCTATCAAAAAATCTCACTTGTGTGAATATAATCATTTTCACTATATGATCCTTAATTGGTTTTACAAAAATGTTTTGAATATATCTCTAATTATTGAAAAGAGATCATTTAAAAGGGAAAATTATGTGAATTTGGAGAACTAAGAAAGGGATTTTTCCTCCTGGAAAACTACAAACTATTTGACTCTAAGGAGAAACCACTACTGGATCCTCTTTTCTACTATAATTTATCTTTTATTTCTTAATGAAATAAAACATCACTGGCCAAAATTGTTTATAGAGATTTCTATTGTACTTTGAATTTCTTTCTATTCATTTATGCATTGGAAGGATGTAAGAATAAGTGACTTCTTGTTATTTTTATCAATTGGTATTTTTTCTTACTCTTTTGTCCAATATTTTTGCTAGTTTGGGTATGAAAATGTTACTTTCAACTATGTTTGTAGACTATCCTCAACTCATCATTTGTAGTTTGAGGTTTATGTAAAAATATTGTGCAAACTATTTCCGGAGTATTATCTTGTAATTACTTCAATTAGTTCTATGCCCTCATAGTTTTTTTCAAACAGGTTAAATGGGATATGGGGTTGTAACCTACATTTTCAGCTATAAACTATTCTTAGCTAGTTGTTAGTTACACTAGAGTTATTGTAATGTTTAGCACAATTAACTAATTCTTTGTTATTGATTGCATTTACTTTTGTTGTCTTGCATCCACATTGTTTGTTTTAGTTAGTTAAGACATTGGAATTTGCATTAGCATATTAGTTAGTTGCATTTCCATTTATTTCATTTGAAAATCTTGAATGGTTGACCGAGCTGCAATCACTAAAACCTTAAATAATAATGGTTTTCGTGTCATAATTCAGATGGATTTTCCCACACCAAAAGGGGGAGAGTCTAATTGGGCCTCTCTTCTGGGGATAACCCCTACTATTGATATTGGGCATTTCACCCTGCCAAGAGATTTGGTGCTAGAAGGAGGGTAGTCTCTAGCAAGTTGCCCCTAAGAAAATATGATTTTTTATTTCTACCTTTGTCTTTATGGCTCTATCTCAAATCCCTACATGGGAGTCCAATACAACATTGAGCCTATGAGGGCCTTTGTATGAACTCCCAAGAAATTTAGTTGAATTTTTACCAAACTTTTATGGTGAAGGAAAGATTACAACACTTGAGCATATTAGAAGATATGAATATAAATTATGCCTACTCAATAGTATTAGTAAAGATGTGGTGTGCAAGTTATTTTCTTTTAATTTTTAAAGATATGGTTTCAAACTAGTATACATTTTTGCTCGTCTATACAATTCATGATTGGTTTAAGTTTAAAAGTATTTTCATAAATTATTATGAAAAAAGATTATAGTATGGTTAAGATGTGTCAAAAAATTCATGAAATGAAAGTGGAAGATCGAGAATCTATTCGTGACTTTAATACATGTTTCTGGCGAGCTTATTGTTTCCTCCATGTTAACCATAAGCCTCTAACTTAAGTCATTTCCTACTGGTATGTATGTGTTCTTCCCAAAACTATGGCTATGTTCATTTTGTGAAAAGGACTAAGAGATTTAAGTGAAGCTTACAAGGAAGCATAAACTCTTGAGAAATACCTGAAAAGGTACCCCTTAGATCTTTGTCCTTCTTCTACTTCGAATAATGCAAGGTATGTTGAAAATAAATCAAATGATTCAAAAACCACTAAGTTGGAAAACCAAGTTAAGATTTTCTATAATGAAGTTGTGTCCTTGCAAGAGAAACAAAACAAGCAAAAGACTACACAAAAAATGAAAATGATAATCTTTGTATATAAACCTCAACCCTCTTTAAGTATGAAAATTAAAGTGGTTGTAAATTTTATTGATAAATCTTATTACAAATGTTCTTCGTCTAACAGACCTAGGTATAACTACTACCTTCTTTCTTCCCTTTGTTCTTCAAAATTTGAATCTGAAATCTCAAAAGAAAATTATATCCTGAATGCATTTAATTTGTTGAGTAAAGAGACTGCATTGCATGATTTTAAAAACTTACCCTTCATAGACTTTGGCATAGGTTTGGATCCTAACAACCAAGTTTCGAATAAGGACATAACTGAGAAAGAAGTGTATGTACCATATGATTCTATAAAACTAGATATTCTTATGTTAAACATTACTAAACAAAAGGATAATGGATTTTTGAATATTAACCAATCTATGAATCATAATCAAGACAAAGATTTAAGAATCCCTGTGCAAACTAGTTGCATATCAGATTCTAAAGATCATGATGTTTTCCCAATGTATTTTGAGAAATCAAACACAAGGGAACCTTTATTAGAGTCTTCCTTGTTCTTCTTACCATGCCTTAATTCCAAGCATGCATCACATAAGTAAAGTAGGTCCTTGGAGTTATAGTTGGTTGATTTTGATAATCATTTTTAGGTCATTTGCTCTAGATACACTCTTTTTCTAAATTATATCTAAGAGGAGAAGGTAGTGCAACATAAAACTTTGAAACCAAATAAGCTCCAAGCTACAGTCTATTCAAAAAATGAAAAAGAGGTAGTGGTGAGTGTGGAAAAACAAAACCTTGATATCTCATATTTTCCACATCATCTCATTCATGACAAACAATCTTCCCCTTTTCTCATAACAAATCATGAGGATACATTTTCAACTCATAAGCCTAGATATAATGACCGAGAAATATTTCAAAGCAATGATGAAGTAGGAGAGTGACACCAAGTACTATCTAAAAATTATGGATTGATTGGAGATGAAAAGCTTGAATATGTCATTCTTATATACAAACAATCCATTATTGTTGGCATAATTGAGTATTATTTCAATTATGATGAATGCCAGAAATTCACATCAATAAACCAATCTAAAACGGAAAATAAGGACCAAATGTTTGATGCCATATCCTTATGGATGTAATCATTCTTGGATCATATTTTAGGGTTATAAGATAAAAAATTAGTTCACAAATCATTCACTGAAAATGGACCACTAATGGACTATGTTTTGATCTATATCAGTTTACAATATAATTTTGTGCCCATCAAATGTGAAAATATAGTTCATCCCATATAACATATGCGTGAATGGTTACAACAACATTTTTATTTCACTTGACATAGCTTTAGTGGTAGTTGGTATAGGACATAGGATAGGCTTTGATTTATGTTTGTAACTTGTCTTTGCTTCTCATTAGCTTACTTAGTATATGTAGTTTTCTTTTGAATTTATTTCAAAGAATAAAATTTAATGTCACTATGGTTTTACATATTTTGTTTTTGTTGCCTTTATAGTTTAGTTTGTTATTTGACATATTGGCCTATTTCTACTTCTTGAAATATCATGCTTTGATGATTAGGTTGCTTATGATTTGACATGATTGAATCCTTTTTTATATGATGAAGAATGCTTATGCAAAAGCATTTTTCGTGAAAATTCTGGAGTAGAAATCATCCCACTATGTTCATGATCATACCTTTTGTAACCACAAGAGTAGTAAGTTGTAATTCAAACTAGGAAATGTCTAGAGAGGTACGTGTTATAGAGGTATGTGTTATAGTTTGTTAAAATCTATAAATTTTGTTAAAGCAATTGTCTTTTGGTGAAAGGATAGAATTGGCAGTCAATCTAAAAAAGTAATATTGGCGTACACTTCTCAGTGGGTCTATCAATGCTCAATCTTTATCAAAAAGAAAAGATAACACGTTACCTTTGGGTTATTTTCTATTTCAGTATTTTATCTAAATATTATGCTTATGCTCCTGATTGTAGAGGATGTTTTAGCTTTAATGAAATTTCGGTTTGCAATCCTTGAAAACCTCAATAAAAACACACATTGATCCAATTGTTTGAGAGAGTTACATATAAGAAATTCTCAAGCGTTGTTCTCAATTGCGGCATTCTCCTTGAATTCCTTTTGATGTATGAACCCCATAATCACCCCTTGATTATCCTTAATTGAACTTCAAACTTATGGGGATATTCCGTTAAAAATATTGTGGAAGTTTAGTGGGAAAGGAAACTACAGGTATACCCAGAAATCATTGATCAAAACCTAGCTAAAAAAATTTAATTCAAAATTGGAATTCATGCTCGGACACATATAATAGTGGTGATCCAACTTCTTGGGAGATGAAATTGTTTTCGTTAAGATGTTATCAATCAATCATAACATGAGCAAGACCCAATCCACTGTTAGAAAAACAGGATCGCGGAGCAATAAAATAAAACAAATGCAGAAACAAAAACACAGAAGACACACAATACAAGAGATACACAGATTTACGTGGTTCACCCAGTGTGGGCTACGTCCACCAGAGAAATTGCCAGGTCCTTCCTTTATTATTATCCAGCATATGAAGGGATACAACCTACAGCAAAACCCACTGTAACTTCCTCTTCTTTCTCTCACAGTCTCCTCTCTCAGAATACAATATTCACCCTC
>ML784289.1:0-13077 GCA_009831015.1 Picea engelmannii | reverse complement strand
CGTGGAAGAGTGTACATACTTCTGGGGTGTAAATACTTCATGGGGTATAAACACGGCTGAAAGCAAGGACCTCTGCATCAGGAAGATAATCAGGCTCCACAACCAACATCCACTAAGAGTTCAGACATGATTGGAAACACATAGTTTGACATTAGTTTTGGATATAGAAGTACAATGATATCAATTTGGAAGGAGCAACAAGGAGTATTGAAGTTAGTAATATTTCAGCCAAAGCTTTGCTAAGATGAGCATGCTTTCAAATCTTGCATAGAGACGAGTTTGCATTGAAATTTGATCTTACAACAATGTGTTTTGTTGTCATTTTGAGCATTTTCTTTGCATGCAGCTTGTTCACTAGTTTTCTTATGATTTTAAATTCCAGTTCTTGATTGGATCATTTCCTATTTCTATGGATGAATAGTGAAGTTCCAAAATATTTTTATTCCTTGAAGCAATTTCTACTTTTGATTTTGCAGCTCATTTCGCCACTTATGATTTACATGAAAGTTTTATTTCAAATTATGTTCAGATTTTGGATTCCCTGGAGTGTGCATGCATATCTCTTTGATTGTCTTAGACTCCATGGCTCTGATTTCGTGATTGATTCCTTAGGTTATAGACTGGCACTCATTAGATCATGAAAACGCATTGTGTGACGTATAGTTATCACTAGGAAAGGAAAGACTAAGAAAAAACTTGTAAAGATTATATGAACTCTTCTTGACAGTGGTGGAATCTAGAACTCTTTAAGTAACTGACTCTCGTGATAACTTTGAGACTCAAACTATCAATCAACCCCTATTGTCTTTCTTTCGAGGATAACCCCTATTGTTGATACTAGGCATTTTTCCCCATCAACAGATCCTACTTAGAATTTTTTTTTAGGAATGGTCCCTTCACACTTCTCAACTCAAGCACTATGAAATTGTTATTTAGGATCAAGAGGATGAGTTAGGGTGGTCTCGGAAAAAAACTCATGGAACGCTTACTATCAAGCTGGGATATGAAGCCCTTGGGGATAATTTGTTAGTAGAAACCCTGAGAAATGGTAGGACTTGGTGGTATCTCTTTATCTGGAAATTAGAAAGCCCATTAAAAACTAGACTTTTTATGTGGTTAGCTCTCTCAAATAAGGTCTTTACCTAAGACAATGGCTAGCATATGAGTTGAAATGGTCCTAATAGATGTGTCTTATGTAAGCAAGACTATGAATCAATAGATCCACTCTTTGCAAATTATCCTTTCTCAAGGTCAATCTGGAAAGAAGTATTATTGTCGGTTAAATATACAATTGCCTAGAACCAAGTAACTTTGCAGGATAATTTTCAAAGGTGGAATTCAAATAGGTTTATTTAGGGTATATAGAGCTTTACCCTGTTATGTTTTATGAGGCCTATTGTTGTCTAGAAATAAGACATTGTTTTAGGATATTTCCTTATCTATAGGACAAGTTGCCCATTCCATTAGATTGTCTTATAGAGAATGTTGGAAGGCTCCCTCTTCAAAAATTCGCGTCTTTAATACAACTAGTGATAGACTATTCCTTTGCATGACGACCTCAATTTTAACACCTACAGTTGCATTTTCACCTCAGTTTACTCACCACAAGGGCGCATATCACATGCATGCAGCGAATTGGCATATATCATGTGCATGCATTAGTTTCTCTCACCTCCACACATGTGAATCAATTAACTGATGATTGCATGGACCAGTTAACTAGAACTAGGCGGCGGATTACTTTTGTTTCTGTCAATGAATGTCTAGATCTCTCTATATCACTACTATGGCACATTCACTTAGCCATGTAAATTATATCATGTGTATTATTCATTTTACTCATTCAGTTAATACAATTCATTCTTTCTCTCAAGCTTGTATCTTTTTCTCTTTTTTCTCTCGCAAGCTTTGTGTGACTTTTCTACTAGCTAGGTTCTCTATGCGAGTTTCATCGAAACTTCACATAGTGTTTGAGTTGTGTTGCTAGGAGAAAGTGCATAGACACTTTATTTGCAGGTTCAAGAGGAAGATACAATCAGAAAGAATGGAGTTTTTGTTGGCGATTCTTCTCATGCCACATAACTAATTAGAGTGGAAGCTAAAAATTCTACATTAGCTCAAATGCAAAGGCTTGTACGAAATAACAATGGCTACAGAGGTTGATCCGACATCAATTGTCGAGAAAAACAGGTATCTCAACTGCATGGATGAGGCCTACAGCCTTATTTGCATGTCAATGCCCCCCAAGCTATTGTTTCAAATTGAAGTTTGTACTACTCCAAATGAGATTTGGACAAAATTGGAAGATCTCTTTGGAAAACGGATGAGATGAGAAGCCAGATGCTCGAGGTAGAGTTGAATTCCTTGGATCCGAGAAGCTTTGATACTATCCAGGACTTCTTCACGAAGTTCAAGTCCCTTCTTCTTCATCTAAGGGGATGTGGTATTGACAAATCAACTCAACACAATCAATTGATTCTTTCTATTTTGTCAAAACTTGGTCTGGAGTATGTTATGGTTGTCTCAACATTCAATACAATGAGATTCACTTCAAGAGAAACGTGGAAAATGCCTACATTGGATCAATTTATTAAGTCCCTGACGCATGAGCAAGATCAGCTCATCAAAATGGGGAAAATCAAGGGTTCCAATGCGCATGCACTTGTTGTGCATGGGAGCAACAACACATTCAATCCGAAGTCCTAGAAGAAAGGAAAGGGCAAGGCGCATTCTGAACAAAACAAGAAAGGAAATTCCAAACCCTTTGATGATTCCTCCAGCTCCGATAGTGGAAAGGGACAGAAAGGGAAGTCAAAATGCACTTACTGCAACCATGGTTATCATCATGAATCATCATGCATGAAGAAGATAATAGATCTCATGGTGAAGGCACTTCAATAGAACAATCTTGGGGACTGCATTCCCAAGAATGCCAAGAAGTCGGGAGACCAACTGTCGAACAAAAGAGGTAATTCTCATGCTTTAATTGATATTCATTCTTCTCTCGATGCATGAATCCTAGATTTAGGCACATAGGATCCACATAAAAAAAAATTGTCTTATATTAATGCATGCATGGGTCCTCCCATCCTCATGGGTGATGATACTCCGGTAGATGTCATTGGACAAGGGAGAATAGAACTCCAACATGGAAGTTTTGAGAACGTCTTGCATGTTCCAAAACTCTCCGTGAATCTACTCTTTGTTTATCATATTGTGCATTTTGGTATAGGAAAAAGAGTGGAATTCACACATGATTATGTGACCCTATATGCCAGGCGTGATAACTCCAAGATTATTGTTGGTGAGGTAAATCACCAGTCTCGTTTGTATACATTCAGTAAGTTTATTTCTAAATCTGATCCTTCTTTACTACTAACTCATGTTAATGATGATAGTAAACTCTGGCACGAGAAATTTGGTCATCTAAACTTCAAATACATGCAGCAACTCAACAAACAGGGTATGGTCACTGGCTTACCCAACATACATTTTCCCAAAGGAGTTTGTCAAGGATGCATTATTGGAAAACATCCTCAAGAGAAGTTTGAGAACGGGAAGGCTTGGAGGACCTCCTCTCCTTTGGAACTCATCCACAATGATCTCGTGGAACCCTTTCCTCACTCGTCCATCGACAATGTGAGGTAAGTGCTTACATTTATTGACGATTTCTTATGATACACTTGGGTGTATTTTCTCAAGCAGAAGTCTGATGTTTTTTAGCATCTCAAAGACTTCAAAGAACATACAAAGACTCATTCCGAGAGAAAGATCAAAATCCTCCGCACGAACAATGGGGGGGAATATGTGAACCAAGAAGTCCATCATCTTTGTTCAGAGGCAGGTATACAGTTGTAGCACATAGTACCTTACAGTCCATCATCTTTGTTCAGAGGCAGGTATACAATTGTAACACATAGTACCTTACAGTTTGTAGTAGAATGGAGTAGTTGATAGGAAGAACAGATCCATCAAGGAGATGGCCACTTTCATGTTGCATGCAAGGGCTCTTCCCTCCAAGCTTTGGGTTCAGGAACTTAACTGTGCTAACTAAATTTAGAACATATCTCCTCATAGATCTATCAATGAAAAGACTCCCTTTGAGGCATGGAGCGACAACAAATAGAAAGCCACCCACTTCCGAGTATTTGAATCACGTGCATGGGCCTGCGTACCCTCTGAAAAGAGGAAATCATTAGATCCTCAAAGCACCGCATGCATCTTCACGGGATATCCCGATGGTGTGAAAGGTTACAGGTTGATTGATCCCTCAACGAACAAGATCATTATTGAGCGAAGTATCCAGTTTGAGAAAATTCCCTCGCATGCACCATTGGAGCCACATGCAGAGAACTCTATACCTCTGCTTGCACCAGACATTAGCGATGATAAGTCCACTCATTCAAATCATGGTTCAAATCTAAGTTTCAAATCTGATTTGGAAGATGATGAGCCAGAGCAGATGCCCAAGTGGGCACAAACCACCCTACAAGCAGCAGGTGACCTTGTGGGGGATCCAATGGATCAAATGAGGTCCCAACTTGAGGATCCTCCTCATGCACTCTTAGCTACCAAACCAGTGATGTCCATGCATTGCTACATGGTTTTGGCTTCAGACCCGCAGACCTATGCATAGGCTGTAGGGAATCCCTTCTGAGAAGTCGATATGCAGGAGGAGTATAACTCTCTTCTCGAGAACTAGACTTGGGATCTGGTTCCGCTTCCTTCATAAAGGAAGCTTTTCAGATGCAGGTGGATCTATAGCACCACGAAGGAAGCATGCATACATGTGAGTAGGTACAAGGAAAGACTGGTTGCCAAATCTTTTCAGCAGATCCACGGGATAGACTATGATGAGACCTTTGCTCCAGTAGAAAAGATTAACTACATCTGGTTGGCCCTTGCCATTGCAACAGCCAGAGGGTGGGAAGTTCACCAGATGGACATGAAGAATGTCTTTCTTCATAGAGATCTCTCAAAGGAGATTAACATGTAGCAGCCTCAGGGGTTCATACAAAACTCATCCTTAATATGTCGACTAAAAAAGTCACACTATGGCCTCAAGTAGGCGCCTAGAGCATGGTATGCAAAGATGGATGTTTATTTCTTTCTCAACATTTTGTTAGATGTAAATAAGATTCAAACGTCTGCATGTTGAGAACCTCAAACTCCTTGCTGATTTTAGTTCTAAAAGTTGATGACCTCCTGATCACATGCTGAGAACCTCAAACTCCTTGTTAATCTTGTTGCGGTCAAAGACATTTTGCATAATAGGTTTTCTATGAAGAACATGGGTCCACTACACTTTTTCCTTGGTCTCAAGATCAGTCAGGATGCTTCATGCATCAACCTATCTCAAACTAAGTATGTCAGGGATCTCTTGGTTAGATTACACATGATCGACTGCAAGTCGACAGCCACGCCCTTTTTGTCTGGGGTACATCTTGAGGATGGCGAGGATAAACCATTGGTGGACAACACCTTGTATCGATAGCTTGTGGAGAGCCTTATGTATCTCACTCACACTTGATCGGATCTCTCATATGCAGTAGGGGCATTTTCCAGGTACATGTAGGAGTCGCATGAGCTACATTAGAAGGTTTCCAAATGCATCCTCAAATATGTTCAGTGCACCACTAGTTATGGGATCCACTATGCAGTAGGTTGTGCATTGGATCTCATGGGCTTCACAGATTCTAATTGGGTCAACGATAGCACAGATCGCAAGTCCACTTCCAAGTACCTGCTTAGTTTGGGTTCTAGTCCCATCTGTTGATCAAGAAAAAAGCAGTCAACAATTGTTTTATCGTCAGCAGAGGTCGAGTACAGAGAAGTGGTCAACATCATTATGCAGGCACTTTGGCTTTAGAACTTCCTCATTGAGCTCGACATTTGGTGTGATAATCAAAGTATTCTCAAGTTTTGCAAAGACCCAGTGCAACAACAACGAACCAAACACATCGAGATCCATATGCATTACATCAAAGAGCTAGTACATGAGAGGATCATTGATTTGCAGTATTGTTTATCCACCGAATAGATTGCAGACATCTTCACCAAGACATTTACTGCACAGAAGTTCCACTTCATGCACAGTCGTTATGAAGTGAAGGACACGGTTTCCTAGCAACTGCCTTTCTTCCTTCTTTTTTGATGCATTGTACTTTGAGAAGGGGGTTTTCCCATGAGGTTTTCCCTCTTTCCTCTATTTTCGGTGTTAATTATTAGATGCATTGTAAAATGGGTACCTAACATGGCAATGATTGTCGAGACCCATTCATTATTTACACCCTAGTAGTGTTCGGGGGGGGGGTGTTGGAGATATTACACACTCACCTAGATAATTACTTTCCTTAGGTTGATAGTCTAATGTTGAGGGTGCTTTCATAGATGAGAATATTCTCTCATGAGAATATTCCCCTACAAATTAAGGCGCTTCCTACAAAATATGGCACCTTCCCTCTTCAGTTTAGAGTCAGTTACACCTCCTAGTGGAGGACACTTATGCATGGCAACCTAGGTTTTAACACCTACAATTGCATGTTCACCTTGATTTACTCACCAGGAGGGCGCATATCACATACATGCAGCCATGAGGGCACATATCATGTGCATGCATTAGTTTCTCTCACCTCCATTGTTGGTGCTTTTTGTAGCATCAAAAGGCATTCCCACAAGAGGCCATGGTTTCATGCATGTGTAAGTCTTCGTTGGCACCAGATTACACCTTTGTTTCAATGAAAACGCCCTTGGGATGAGGCTAGGGCCTCATGGGCTTGTGTTGGGGTTTCACACCCACAAAGAGGAATAAAATATTCTAATTAATTATTGAATTTAGAAGGGGTGCCTAAACTCACTGATTGGACTTATATATAAGGAGAGGAGAGATTGTGACAAATCTCATTGTGTCATTATGGAGTTAGCATAAGTTAGAGTGCACTTGTGCTAGGAGCTTGAAAATTTCGGCAAAGGAAATTCTACAATTGTGGCAAATATGGCCTAGGGTTTCTTGGGAGGATTTTCAGTTTATGTTTCAACCAAGGAAGGCTTATTTCACGTGTGAGTCACGCGTGTGAGAAAAATACGAGCAGCAGGCCACACGTGTGGGAGAAAGAGTACAGCCGCACGTGGGGAATAGGCCGCACGTGTGAACAGAACTGTACAGACAATCCGTACAGTCACACATGTGAAGGAGCAAGTACAGTAGTCCGTACAACTGACGTCAGCAGGTCGTACAGGTGGTTGCAGCAGAATTGTGTGCAGAGGATTTTTCCAGGTAATTTGTTGAGCTTGTATTTGTTGAAGAGGACTAGGTTGTCCTCATTTTTTGGTGATTTTGTTGGTGTGGAGATGGTTGATTTTTCCTTCAAAAACAATTCTGAATTTGACATTTACAGAACAAAAAATTGTGTCTCAAGTGCATGGATGATTTATCTTTGATCTTGTTGTTTCTGCTCTTGTAACTTTTCTGTCATAATTTCATTGTAAAATTGTTCAATGATAGCAGCTAGGGTTTATTGTTGGATCACTAGGAAGTAATTTTTAGATCTGAAATTAGTCACATAGAGCTGCACGTGAAAACTGACATGTGACTCAGTGAATTGATGATTGCATGGACTAGTTAACTAGGACTAGGTGGCAGATTACTTTGGTTTATGTCAGTGAGTTTTTAGATCTCTCTAGATCACTACTATGGCACATTCACTTAGCCATGTAGAGTATATCATGTGTATTATTCATTTTACTCATTCAATTAATACAATTCATTCTTTCTCTCAAGCTTGTTTTTTTTCTCTTCTCTTTCGCAAGCTTTGTGTGATTTTTCTACTAGCATGGACCAGTTAACTAGGACTAGGTGGCAGATTACTTTGGTTTCTGTCAATGAGTTTTTAGATCTCTCTAGATCACTACTATGGTGCATTCACTTAGCCATGTAGAGTATATCATGTGTATTATTCATTTTACTCATTCAATTAATACAATTCATTCTTTCTCTCAAGCTTGTTTTTTTTCTCTTTTCTCTTTCACAAGCTTTGTGTGATTTTTCTACTAGCTAGGTTTTCTGCGCAAGTTTCACTGAAACTTCACAGATTGCACCATAGGTTGGGGATTTCAAGATCCATAAGTTACCTTGAACCTAACATGAGAACAAGTCATCCAACTTTTGGAAGATGCCCACTCTATATGTATCTATGGAGATCAACACGTCTCAGAGGGGACTTTTTCTGGAACTTTAGAATTATCATGTTTAAGTGATTCAAAAATTGTAACCAACCAAATTAGGTGGGAGAAGTTATGAATGGGCATGAATTCTTATCTAAGCATTTTTTCAACTAGGGTATTGGAGCCAAGGAAAAACTACTTCATAAAGAAATGTGTAAAGTCATTGCATCTAAAGGGTTCAGGTATCAAACTTAAAAAAGTAAAAAAGTGTTGCTAGACCTAAGTTAATCAATAGGAAATGAGTCAATCTAGTATATGTGACTATACATTAACTAAGGAACTCATGACACCTAAATCAGCTTGCATGGTTTCAATCAGCTTGCATGGTTTCATTTAGTAAATCTACCATTAAGTAGATGTGTGTATTGACATTGCATTGGCGTAATACGAAATCGCTTTAACAAGGACAAGAAAGATTTGAACCTTGCGTCTCTTCCAAGCATCAACAATACCTTCACCAATACACCATGGAGCAATCAACAAAGAATTATCATGGTTTCATGGTTCTTTTAACTAAAGAAAACCACATTAATGAAGTCGGTTTCATGGTTCTTTTAAATAAAGAGAAGCACATTAATGAAGTAAAATGTCAGATCTTGAAACATTTTATTGAAATAAGGGAAAAATTATATAAGACATTTAATTGAAATAAGGGAAAAAATTATATAAGATTGATAAGATAGTTCTTGGAAAAAAATGTTCATATTTATATATAAATTATCTTTAAAGGAAAATAATTTAAATTTCCCCAATCGGTGTGTGAATACTTATTAATTATTTAAAAATAAATGTGTAACACACGTCCCTTTAATTAGTTTTAAATAGTCATACCATTAAATAGTATGTTACAAGCACTTAAATTAAATGAAAATGACATTATTTAAATAGCCATGCCATTAAATAGTATGTTACAAGCATTTAAATTAAATGCAAATGACATTATTTAAATAGCCATGCCATTAAATAGTATGTTACAAGCATTTAAATTAAATGAGAATGACATTATATAATCAAGTATTTGCAAATACATGATATGTTTTAGCATTATCTACAATCGAATGAAGAGATGAAACTGTTGTTGCCACAGTAAGACAAGAGAAAATAATAACATTTAGCCAATGCCAAATTTTTCCTGCACCAGAAATCTTTTGTCCTTTCACCTGTGAGAAATTCAGAAAAATACTCCTTTAGAATTATAAACAATTTAAGCCTATTATAACAACTTTTCTTGGAATTTAATTAATGTAATACATCTTTAAGTAACCAAACTATTTTTTATTAGTTAAAGCTTTTTTACCTTTAGGTATATGAGGCTTGGAAATATAAAAGTTAATGGAATCAAAGACAATGACCCAATTAAGTTCACAAAGTCTCCCAGAAATGGAAGCATGGCAGCTGTAAAACTGTTCACCGTGAAAAATAATGAACGGAGGATGAAGCGAACTAAAATGTTACGTCGAGAAAATTCCTTCTCGTCTTTGTAAGAAAACCTTGTATCAAAGGTCTCATGTATAACAGCACAAAACATCTGCATATAAACCAGGAGGTTTAAAAATAATAATTAATAAAAGAAGGGTGCTCAAAAGATAAACGAGAGTAGAGCTTACATGTTGTGATATAATGGATTGTATGAACATTGCTGCATTTGCTAAAACCTTTGCCCATTTAGCCCCACTCACGTCGCTGAGAATATATTCAGATACTGATGATCCATATGCCCAATAACCAATTATAGTGACAGCGTAGTAAATTGATATCCCAATTGAGAATTGGAAATATAGAGCCTTGTGCATGTTTCTAATAGCTGGTTGCTTAAGTGTTGCCTGCATAGGATAAACTGTCAATCTCAACTACCATGTACGAGAAATTAATATGTTTGATAATTTGATATTGAATAACAATCTCTGTTTTACATTATAATAATATATAAGACTTCAAATCTTGTTCTAATTAAAAAACAAATTACAACAAAATGAGTTGTTCTTTACTGTTGTGGCCCCTAATAGTGTACAGCTTGAAGGCCCCTAAATACCTATGTGGCTTAGAGAGCTACTCTCGTTGTCTTTGTTACTACTTCACAATACATCAGAACAAGAGATATGCATGTATAATTGAACAACTAGGGTTTCAGTAAATAACTGAAATCGATCTTGATCTTCTTTGTGATCACGTTGCTTTGCCATTCACAGTTGAAAGCAAATTGCGACTGTGGTGACTCAACTATCTTTTCTCTAAATCTCTCGAATATACTTCCTGGATTTTTCTTCACTAGTTTGACTTGGTCTTCACTTTGTTTCTCACCATGTGCTTTGGCTTTTCCTATCATGACTTTCTCACCTTTGTTTCTTGAGCCATTTTTCCAAGGCCCCATATTAAGTGTTTTTCTACTCAGGTTTTCTCTATTCTACTTATATTTTCTGACCCTCAAAACTCTAGGATTAACTTTTGACTCCTCAAATTTTCAACTCTCAGGTTTTCACCATACATTTGGACACTTGTAATCCTATGGCCTGAAGCTCTTTTGTTCTTGGCACTTTTTTAATGTTTTGCTCTTTAGACTTCTTCAGTGTTGGGGAATATCTTACCAAACTTGTCATGCAATTATACTTCGTTGCAAATTTTCTGCCACATGAAAAGCAAAGTCACATGACACTAGGACAAAGGGGCATGCTGACAAGGGGATTTGAGGGTATGACATAGAACATGTAGACCCTGGAAATGCAACATGAACACACACACATACAAACATAATAGACCCCCATAAATGCGATACAGGGACGTGTGTGTGTGTATTACAATTACAAAAATAAAATATAGACATAAAGATGCAAAATTTTTAAACTTTAGAAAATGGACTACATCAATCACACATTGGAATATATATATATATATAATACAACCCCGGAAATGCGATACAGGGACGTGTGTGTGTGTGTGTTATAATACACCCCCGGAAATGCGGTATAGGGACGTGTGTGTGTGTGTGTGTGTGTGTGTTATAATACACCCCCGAAAATGCGATTTGACATCTGTTGTTGTTTATTTTACCCCCTAGGACCTTCTGCTTTTCCAAAGATTTTGTGCTTTTCGGAAGCCTTTTTCTACTTGTCAATGGCCTCATGCCAAATGTTTGTGTCAGCCTAGATTGCCAATCTAGATGAGGGATCCTTTTTCATCACCTGAGCATAGAGTTTAGGGGGGAAGGATGAAAGACATAGGTGATTGTGTCTGTATTTTCATCATTACTTCATTGAATTTTGCTATCTTACAGAGTCCCCTCATCCAACATAGGGATATGGTACCGAGTTTGAGTTGTTTGATCCACCACACATTTTGATTCACTTTGTTCACTTCACACTGGGGGAGGAGAGTCATCATTGCTCCTTTTTCAGTAGGTTGCCTTGTATCGACACCGACACCTTATCTACAGGCAACCCAGAAGTGTTGAACACCTTAATGGCTGCAAGCCTCATTGGCAGTCGTTTTGCACCTGACATGGCTAAGAATCATTAGGCCTTGATCAGGTGACTCTTGTCATGATTCGACTCCAGATCATTTTTCATTACGACAAAGTGTGTTCGTGCCTTAGGCCCTGCTATCCACCAAGTTGCACTAGCTAGATTTGCAGATGAGCCGCCAAAGACTACGCAATCAGATGCTCAGAAGTCAATGTTCGCAAATTCAACAAGTCTATCAGACCACCTTTTTCCGCATTTCCATCCCTCTGGGGCATTGTAATAAATGACTTAAGCATGAAAGTTGTAAAAGACTATTGGCCACCTAAGACCTGGGCACGAGCATGTACTCTAGAGTGTTTTTTTTCACTTGTTAATTATTTCTTGCCTATCATGTGATTAATAATTTCTAAGTTTTTTCACTCAAAATTGACTCCAATGCTAGAGTATGTGCTGGTGGTTAGGCCTTGGCATGGTATAACCAATGTCTAGTGTCTAAATGTATATGAGTTCATGCTAAGTCATGTCTATTGAGTCATATGGAAATTGCGCTAAGTCCCCCATAGGTTTTTTTTAATGTTTTGGTCAAATAAAAATGTTCCTGTAAAACGGACGTTTTTAATGTAAAAGTCAATAAAATTGTAAGAAATGGCATCAGTCAATGTCAGATGCCATGTTTGTGCTTGTTTTCTAAGCCAGAGCACCCCCTGAACCCTTATACCCCCTTTGTTGAGGCAAAAAAGTGATTTTAATCACTCGAAAACATAATTTGCTCTCAAAAAGGCCAAAAAGGGATTTTAATTAATTTTCCTAAAATTTAGGGAAATTCCTAAAAGTTAGCAAACATGTCGGCAACATGTTTTGCCTTGTCTAGAGTCCTGAGTACAGTTGGCAGAGGCTTCTCCTAGTGAGGGCGCATGGTCTTGTTGACATGGCAGAGGGGAGAAGATCCCAAGGCACTCACACGCATTCCCTTGCATAGTTCGCGCATTCTCCTTGAGGGCGCTAATCCCAAAGCCCACAACTCCACCTCACTCACCTACCACCCTCACTTTACTCGCCCTTACCCTCACTCCACTCCCACATACCCCTACTTTACTCCACTCCACCTACCTATCACTCCACACATCTCCCTCCTCACTAGTGCGCCACTCCTCTTAGCTCATGCACCACTCCTCCTCTCCCATGCGCACTTACTTTGGAGTTCTCACCCAAATGTGTATAAAGGAAGGTCGAACCCCCTCTTGAAAGTTAGTCAGAGCTTGGGGGAAAGAGCTTATGCTCTTGTATTGTATATTTGTATTTTTTTCATATTTGAATAAAGAAGACTTTGGAGGTCACATGGTGGATGGTAGCATTGTGTGGATGTTGATGTTCATTGTCTAAATTTATGAGGTAA
>ML784288.1:327059-346216 GCA_009831015.1 Picea engelmannii | reverse complement strand
TATATATATATATATATATATATATATATATATTGTGTGTGTCGTTGTAGGTCGCGTGGAGTTGGTGCTGGTTGCTAGGTGGCTTGCAGTGTTTTGTTAGGTTTTGTTTATGGACTCATAGTGCAATACTATTATGCTCTTCCTCATGGCGCCTTGTGTGAGTTTTTTTTTACAGGTCGCATGGCCTTTGCGCCCCTCCTGCTTCAATATTAATGAATTTGTGCTTCTGAAAGTTTCAAAGGTAACTACTCTCTTACGATGTAAATACAGTTCACACAAAATTTCTGAAAGTTTCTGCTTTATTGGTAGTTTCCATTCTTCCTGTACAACATCATTAACATTCTATCTCATTTGCATATGATAGCAAAGGGTTTGAAAGGAGGTTTCCGCATGGCCAGGCCCACTCGCAACACTTCAGTAACCGATACCAGCTCCAAACACGACCAGAGCTCATACATCGCCAACTTAACATCGCCACCAGCCAACTAACACGCATAAGAGCCCATCAGGGGCCGTGGTGATAATTAGCCGATTTCTCTTGTTTCATTGAGATTCCTTGTATGATCTATAACGCTTATTGGAATGGGAATTCAAGTTAATGTGAAGAGAGGTATTGCTTAGTTGGAATTCTCCGATACTAATAAAACTATGCAGGGTAAGTTTGTCCTCGTATATTCCAATAACTCTGCATGTAGCACCAATTAAACTCTCTTTTCTATACTATTTAGACCACTCCAACCAATATATATGACATACATGTAAATAACAATATGAAAATCATTTATATATGGATGGTCTATTGCGTTGCGTATTTATTGCAGGTTGCGGGTTCGAAATTCCTCCTGAAGTGGATATGGATAACACAATGCAGGTAAATAAACAATGTAAAACCATATTATTTTATTAAACTAAATGCACAAAATAGGAAGAACCAATCTGATGGTGTAATGGAAATAGGTGCTTTGTGTTACTTCACTGCTACAGCTATGGCGAGAGTGGCTTCGGTTACTGTGGCATACTTTAGTTTTATGATATGGTCATGTCTATCTATCTATATGTTTGCAATGCAGACTAAAGAACTCAAGGATGTGTAAAATCCTTTGTGTAAGATATGTGGAAGTGGGGGATGTCACGTCATGTCCCTTATACTTTATTTCTCCTATTACTATTTCAAACACTATTTTTGTTTTTCTATTTTGTTTACTTATTATTCTATATAACTTTTTTTTTATATATTATAAACATTATTCAGATCACTACCTTTACTTTTACTTTGTATACTTCTACTTTGTAAGACTAACATTCACTTGTTTGATTCTCTATGACTCGTGCAGGTGAGCATACAGTTTACAGGTAGCCTGAACAGAGGGTGAGACGATTTGCAGGAATCTCCCCCCCCCNTTATAGACTCTCCCTATTCCTGGGTTCCTATGGGTAGTTCTTCATAGGTTTTAAGGTCATAAAATAAAGGGTTTCTAGGTTGTAGGTTAGGTATTTGGGAGAAGATTGCATAGTTAAGTGGGTGGTCAAGCCCAAGTTTCAGTTCTGAAACCAGGCTTTGATACCATGTGTAAGGTCTCTATCCCCACAGAGCCCTATAAAACACAAGCTAAAATAAATAATAAAGAAATTATATCCTGTACAATTTAATCATCAACTTATAATAATTTATTATTCATCATAAATTAAATTTATGAACAACATGAAAATAAATTTAATTAACAACCACATAACACAACAAATTCATGAAAATGCATACCTATTTCTGATGCTATTTCTCCAATCTTCGTCTGTCCTCGCTGCTGCTCTGCCCAAACTCTGCCCAAAACCGAATCCTTCCTCCCTGCCATCTAGGAACAGAGCCTATCCGGCTCCCTAGCTCCAGGATTCCATGAGGATTCCTGGCCCCCGAGCCCAAAACTCCCAGCAACCGGTGCACCCCTGCAACAGTCCACCCAAAATCCATACCAGAAAAATACCCCAAACAGAAAATACAGTCCCTGCTCTCAAAATGCTCCCTTTCCCCAAAATTCCCAAAAGTCCCTCTCCCGAATGCCTCTGCCCCCTCATATCCTTTCCCCCATTCACCGCCTCCTACCTTCATTTAATTTCACCCACATGATCCCTCCTTTTAATACCTTATCCCTCCATTCAATACCTTATCCCTCCATTCAATGCCTTATCCCTTCATACATAAAGTTTTCTAATAATAAATTAAAAGTTATTAAGCCTTTAATTTGTTACCCCAAACATTAAATGTGTTAAATAATCAATTAATTAATTAATTAACATATATCAAACAATAATTAATTAACTAATATTATTAATAAATAATCATTATTTAACTAATACACATTAGGACAGTTAATTATTTAATTAACTATACTTGATAAACCTTAAGCAACTATTTAACTAGGGTTGTTACAATCAAGAACCTCCCTCTTGGCCTTCCCCAAGAATCCCACATAACTGATCCACTCCCTTAGACAAAAGGATAATTAAAATAGGAAATAAACATTTATCCCCTCAAGCCCCCTCTCTTGTGGAATCATATCCCCCTATAACTCTAGTCCTTGTCTTTCTAGCAACCAATGATGTACTTTTATTAATAATGATCAAAACATTACATTTCTTGGGAACATTGGCCTTTTAATAATTGTTTGGGCACTCTGGCTTCTCAACATTGTAACAATACATTATTTAAAATGGGGGTTCAAAACCCAGGGTGTTACATAACCTTGAAGAACCTTCAAATCAGGTAAAGAACACATGTGGTACTAACACGTGATTGATTCAATTGCTTCACACCACATGGATTCATTTCAAGATGATTTTGCATATTTGGAGCCTTGTATTCCAAAAACCATTTTGATGGATGATAGTACTCTTGTTGAGGTTTGTGGGAGAGGGTCTAATGACATGGATGGAATGAAATTCTAGGATGTCCCTTGTAACATCATTGATTTTAATCCTTGCAAATTGTAATGTAATTGTATATATATGAATTAGGTTGGTGAGACGATATGATTGGGGAAAATAGCCCACATTGATTAATATGGTCGGGGGATGAATTGTGTATTATGCACACTGAATCAATTAAAAAAAATAGTAATCACTGGCTTCGATATGAGAGGGATGAAAATGATGGGGGGCTATGATTCCACAAGAGAGAGGGTTCCAAGGGGGAATATTCATGGGTGTTAATCCAAACCACATTCCCAAACTTATTATTGTTGTGTATAACCTTTTATTTTGTTGTTGAGTGTTCCTAAAGCCAATCCTTGAATTCATGTAAGAGGGTGGGTGTGAGAAGTCACATCCCTTAGTTATTGAAGAGCATGGGCATGAGTAAAATCATCTTTGGGAAGAGTGAGAGTCAAACAAGCAAGAAAAGAGGGGAAATTCATATGACCAAGAGGGAAGAATCGTGCATTCACGTTTTTGGCATGAAGAGTATTTTTTGTATGCAGATTTTAGGCAACAAGGGGGGGCTGAGTGTTGGGAAGAGCACCAACCTTGTTTTTATTGAAGTTAGCCATGGGTTGGTCGTGTTTTATATTGAGAAATATGCCTGTGTGCCTACAAAAATTTGTTGTAATATTGTAGTGCATTTCCTATGGAGGAAATGGTTCAAGATCCTTGTGAAGGCTGCTATGAGAACTTCTAAAGAAACTGATATTTTCTAGAGTTCCCAACTGAGATATTCCTAACCAACCTAGTGCACTAGAATCCATGATAAATGAATGATAGAACCTAAGGGACTATGAGAACTAAAGGGGGTATATTCCTTGGGTTGTGCAATTTGTGGGGGAAGGGAGCTGGAGGATTGAAACCGTCGTGGGAGTAAAACCTGGATTTTGGGGTTGCTGTGTGTGGAGAGTGGACAACCAAGAGGGATGGATCTCCTTGTGGAATCATAGCCTTGGCTCAAGGGTGGCCTGATGTTGAGCTAAAATGAACAACAATGCCTATGGTTGGGAGGTTCATCCTTCATACTTATCCAATTGGTTAATTATCAACATATAAGTTCTCTGTTATGTTGTTATGCTTATTCCATTGTGTAATTAGTTTATATGAATGTTGTATGTATGCTATGTTCTTATTGTATGCATTCTCATTTTTAATATATGTTGTTACATGCATTTAGAACTGTGGTATTAGTCAAATGGTTAAATATGTGTGTGATCTATAGTTGGTAAGCTACAATAATTTATTAAGTAGAAAATATTGTTTTGAATGTGTGTTTTTTCCCATAATGTTCCTCAGTTGGACTGGGGTATGTTACATTATGGTATTAAAGATTCTAGTTCAAACATTAGACTTGTATGGGCCAAGAAACGATGTGAATTTGGTAAAATTCATTATTATAGATTTCAATGTGTGACGAATTTGGGGGGAAATTGAGAAAATTACAGAAAAATCCCCAAATTCGTTAGCAAATTCGAGTTTTAAATGACTTAGAGTGATCAAAGAGTTGATCTAGGGCATCAATCTACATGTTTCCGAGTTAAATTTGACTTGGAAATTCAAAAATTCATGTTTTAATGGAAACCAAAGGAGTTATGAGAGTTTGATGAATTGATGGTCAAGATCATGGTTGATTTTGAGATCAATGGCCCACATTCATCGTGATTTGATTAAGAACTCATAAGTTTTTTTTGGAGTTTTGCAAAAAGAAAAGAATTGACGACCATCATCTGTTTTCAACGTTTTTCAAAAGGAAGTCGTTCGACGACTAGGATTCATCTTCGTAGATTAGTGAAGTTAGAGAATTGATGGTCGAAATTCATTTTTGGTGGCTAGAAAATGGAGTAAATCCATGGTTGAGGTTCATTGGTAGAGTTGGGTGAATTTTGGCGAATCAATGGTCAAGATCATTTTGACTTGGAGATTGACGACCCAGATTCATCTGAGATTTGGTTGAAAATTTCCAAGTGTTGGAGTTTACCAAGAGAGATCACTGATAGTTAGTTCGGAGAGATCTGAAAATGTATTTTGTTCTTCCCAAAAGAATTCACCAATGGTTGATGGTGGGATCAACGATATTTGCAAAGAGTTTTAACTTTCCAACATAAATCACCAATGGTTGATGATCAGATTGGTGAGTTTGGAAAAGAGTTTGGTTTGACCAAAGAAAATATCCAATCCCTCATGGTTGATGATTGGGGGTCGGCTGAATTTGACAAAAGTTTTCATGTGTGTAAAGGAAATCGTCGATCGTCGATGATCCGAGGTCGATAGATTTGGTGAGGTGTTCAATTCATCCAAGAGAAATGTCTAATCATTGATGAAATGGAAGAGGATGATGATGTGTCTTTCCACAAAAATGTCCACGTGTCATGTTAAATAATCCAAGTTTCCATTCAATGTCCATGTTTCATTCCATGTCAATATAGTTTCCACATCATCCAAGAGATGGTCGATGGCAGATCGTCAATGATTGGGGTTTGGATAAATTTGTAATAAGTTGGTTGTCAAGGAAATTCACTGATGGTGATCACCGGTGATCGGGGTTTAGAGAGATTTGTGGGAAATATGGATTTTCCAAGATAAATGATTGATGGAAAATGGGCGATGATCGAGGTTTGGGGAAATCAGTGAGAAAGTTTGATTTACCAAATATTTAGTCGATTGTTGATGTAGTGTTGGAGAATCAATGGTCCAAATTGCTTCAAGTTGGATATTGATGGTGGAAATTTGTTCATGGGCCTAGGGAAGGTTTAACATATTAATGACTTAGATTCATCCTAATTTCGTGATCGATGACTCCGATTAAAATATTGTTACAATAGTAAAACAATCAATTTTCTTCTAAATTTAAGATTTTCAAAGGTCATTAACTTGCAAAGGCATTTTGAGGCAGTGAACAATGTTTTTAGGAGTTCTAATGTTCAAAACTATAAGTTTCAAAGGAACCACATCCAAATTTTTCATCTTAAATAAAATAACTTAGAGAGATCTTTCCAATGAGCTATTTTGGGCGCAAAATAGAGCTCATATGAGAATGTTACAGTTAAAACAATGCAAGGTAAAATTTTGGCACTGATTTACTTTTAAAGGGCATAAATCCTTGCTCGTAGGTCTATTTGGGGCACATTGTCAATATATGGAAATATTGTGGGTCATAGAAGATATTCGTGGAATCATATTTGGAATTTGGGTACGTAAAAATGTGCAGGAAGAGAAAGAAGACACATGTATCATATAGGGCTAAAAATGTAAAACAACCAAAATTTCTGCGACCCATAACTAATAGTCTGGAGCTTGGTTAAGGGTGAAACTTTGGAAGATTATTAAAAACGTGGGAATGGAGATATCTAATTTGGATTCTATCAAAATTCAAAATAAATTGATGTGGATATGCTCAACAGGGTTAAATTTCTAATTCTAGAGCAGGTGTAAAAATCAAAGTTGTCTTTTCTAGACTGATGTAGATTTTGATTGGGGCAATAGATTAGAAATACGAGAGTTGTTGTGAAATCAATGTTAGAAGTATTATCTCTTTCACACATAAAATATTTCTTGGTGTTTGAGATTATTTGCACCAGGAAGAAAGGTGCACAAAAGGGGTGAATTAACAATATTCAATTGGCTATAACTTTATGCTCAGTGCTCATAATTGAGTAAGAAAGTAGTTAATGGAAATATATTGGATGTGAGAATCCATATATCCAATCAGAAGTTATTTTTGAGCTAAACAATCCTCAAGGAAATAGAAGGAAGGTTATTGGTGGATTTGAAGAACACCATTGAGAAAAATGGGAATTGCAGGAAGCCATAACTTTTTGCTCGTAAATCAGATTGAAGCATGAGTATGGTCATTGGAAAGGTAATCCCGAGGAAAAAATGATAGAAGGTATAATTTATCCATGGGATCATAGGGTTACTCCATAAAGTTGCAGGAAAAAGGGGAATTGGATTCCATGAGCCCTGTAACTACTCGATGTGAATATTTTTCCAAATAATATCAAAATTTGGAGAAACATTCCCATGTAATATAGGTGAGTGCCAAAGGTGATTCATGGGTAAGGAAGAGTGCAAATTCTCATGATAGTGCCTATGCATAAATATAGAGTCAAATGTGAAGTGAAATATATTAGAAAAATAAAAAGGAGTTGAGCTTATTAACAGGGCATTGATAATAATTAGAGGAGCACTCCAACAAATAGTGTTGTGTGAAGGGATTGCTAGAAAGAGGATAATATTCCCCAAAAGAGGACTATGTGGGTCTGTTATAGATTAATACCGGGGTCCATTAGATAGGGAATCAAATCAATATTTTACAACTAGATCAAGCATCAACGAGCTACAAAAGGAAGTGCATGGCTGTAGAGCATGTGATGCAAGGTTGACAAAGGACTAAGGAAGGGCATGAGAATATTAGTATTTAGTTGCTATAGAGTTTGCATGGCTTGCAAAGGAGAATCAACATAGGTTCTCACATAAATCATGAATCTAATAGGTGAATAATGTCACTAATGGGAACATAAGGGAAAGGAAAGACTTCAAATCCATGAAGGTAGAAATGTAATGATTAATGAAGAGCTTGCCACCAAAGAAAAGAAAG
The DNA here is from genome assembly GCA_009831015.1 of Picea engelmannii. Taxonomy (NCBI): domain Eukaryota; kingdom Viridiplantae; phylum Streptophyta; class Pinopsida; order Pinales; family Pinaceae; genus Picea; species Picea engelmannii. The sequence continues at coordinate 338,649 of ML784288.1, read as the reverse complement.
GAACACATGGATGATGAGTGACTCATGAAATGAGTGGGTCATATCTAGGGTAAGGCATAGGAATTACTGAAAAATAACTCCTAATTAGGCATTATCCCCTTTTTGTCTAAAAAGTATTCAGGGTAATGAAGCCACTTATGTTATCAGAGTTCATAGTGGAAATATGGTGTATGTACAAAAACATTCAAGGGGAAAAATAATAAAGGTTATTCGTTGAGAGTACCTATAAGGAATATAACATCCTATTGGGAGTATATCAATCCTAAGTGGATAAGATAGGGTTTCATAGGAAATTACTCAATGGAGTAAAGAAAAGTGTTCAAGTAAAAAATGAGAAAGCTAATAGATAGCTAGAGGTAATGGAAAATGATGTCATGTTGTTGATGGTTAAGATGGGTTGAAAATAATCTAGCATCAAGGTGATGAAATGATATGAATTACATCATTTCGATGTGCTGAAAGGTTCCAACAATTTGTTCGGTTGCATGGAAATTGAGAAAATTGTAGGAGAATGGTCTTGGATATGGAAGGGATATAAGCTCGTAAGGAAGACTGATATCTATAGCAGTAAGAGCCAAACATAATGAGAAGAAAAATCATTCTTGTGAAATTCTATTTTCCTATATAAAACATATTTGAAAATTTATAAATGAAAATTGTATGATGGTGTCTCATATTGAATATATGAATATGATGCAGATGGGATGATTTCCATAGGTTACATATTTCTAGTCGATGTCTAGCAGCAATTTGGCATTCTCCTACGCAAGAACACCTTGAAAAATGATGGATTTCTTGAGGAATTGTGTAACATTGAAAGGGATTACTAAGCCTAGAGGGTTAGTACATAAAGAAGAAGCAAGTTTTCAAGATTGCAGAAGAACCGGGTTGTCAGGCTTGAAGAGTGAAATCCTATGCAAGTTGCATTGCAACAACAAGTTCGTTGCTGATTATTTACTGATAGTTTTCCTAGCAATGAGTCCCGTGAGTTCCCAATAGTGATATTCCTAGTTACTTATGCTAGAGAGACCTTAATAAATGAATGGTGCGGAAAAATGGAATGAGTATAGTGAAGGGGGCACATTCCTTGGGTCAACCCTGATAAAAGAATGGTACATCCCGATGGAAAGAGAGAAATGAAGGGGGTACAATCCTTGGGATGGGCCAGTGAAGAGGAAGAGAGCTAGTGGAAATTATGATAGCCGTAGGAGAATTCCAGTGGGTTATGAATCTATGTTTTGGGGCCAGAGAACCTATGCATTTATGGTTTTGGGGTCAGAGTGCCCATGTATCTATGTTTTGGGGTCAAAATGCCTATGTATTTATGTTTTTTGGGGTCTTAGTGCCTATACATTTATATTTAGGATAAATTTCCTATATGATATTAGGCCAGAGAGCCTATATGTTGATTAAATGTCGGAGAGCCTAGAATTATAATTTTATGTACATCGTAGGGTGTTGTGCACTGAGGAAAATGAAAAAATAAGGAGGATGGGAATGTAACATCCCCAATTTTAGTCACTAGAAATTGTAATGTAGTTGTATAAATGTGAATTAGGATGGTGAGTGGATATCATTGGGGAAAATATCCCATATTGATTAAAATGGATGGGGGCCAAATTGTGTATTATGCACATTAAATTAACTAATAAAAACAATAATCATTGGCTTCGATACAAGAGGGATGAAAATGATGGAGGGATATGATTCCAAAAGAGAGAGGCGTCCAAGGGGGGATATCCATGGGTATTAATCCAACTCACATTATTGAAATTATTATCATTGTGTATAACCTTTTATTTTTCCATTGAGTGTTCCTAAATCCAATGATTGAATTCATGTAAGAGGGTGGGTGTGAGAAGTCACATACATTAGTTATTGAAGAACACATGCATGAGTACAATCACCTTTGGGAATATTGATATTCAAGCAAGCAAGAAAAGAGGGAAAATTCGTATGGCCAAGAGGGAAGAATTCAACATCCACATTTTTGGCATGGAGAGTAGTTTTTGTATGCATATTTTGTGCAACAAGGGGGATATGAGTGATAGGAAAAGAACCAAGCATGTTGTGCTTGAAGGAAGCCATGGATTGGATGTGTTTTGTGTTCAAATAGAGGAATGTGTTCTTGTAAAAATGGGTTGTAAGATCATAGTGCGTTTCATATGGAGTAAATGGTTCAAGAGACTTTGAGAGTTGTTGGAGTCCCCAACTAAAATATTCCTAGCCAAACGAGTGCACTAGAAGCCCTAATAAATGAATGGTATAGAATTAAGGACTGTGAGAAGTGAAGGGAATACATTCCTTGGGTTGTGTAGGTTTTGGGAGAAGAGATATGGAGGATTAGATCTATTGTGGGAGTAGAAGCTAGGTTTTGGGAACTGCTATAACATGAGGTACTGTGAGTAGTGAAGGGAATACATTCCTTGGGTTGTGCAGGTTTTGGGGGAAGAGAGATGGTGGATTGGAACTATTGTGGGAGTAGAACCTGAGTTTTGAGGATTCTATGTGTGAATGGTGGACAACCAAGAGGTATATATCTCTTTGTGGCATCATAGCCTCAGCATGGGGGTGGCCCATTGTTGAAATAAAATGAAAAAAATGCCTATTTATGGGAGGTTCATCCTTTGTACACAACCAATTGGTTAATTATCAACATATAAGTTCTTTGTTATGGTGTTATGTTTATTTTGTTGTGCAATTGGTTTATATGAATGTTGTGTGCTTATTGGATGCATTCTTGTTTTTAATATGCGTTGTTACATGCATTCAGAACTTTGGTATCAGTCAACTGGTTAAATATGTGTGTGATATGTAACTGGTAAGCTACAAGAATTTATTAAGGAGAAAAACTTATTTTGAATGTGTGTTTCCACCCGTAATGTTCCTTAGATGGATTAGGGTATGTTACATTCTTTCTATACTTTCATTATCAACTAATTCACTATCAATATACCGAATCACTCACTTAGGTTTAGGTAAGTGAGTTGATTTCACTCTTTATTATGTGGTCATTAGAGAGGTGCATAATGGTTATACAATTGCAGTGAGAGGACAAGATTACTAGGATAAACTGTATGTATTTTCACCCTTTGTCTCTAATTCTCCTTTTACTATTCTTCTCACTTATTTTTATGATTTGAGTAGGTTGTGGCATGAGAAATTTGGCCATATAAATGTTGGAATATTGAGAGGGGGGGGGTGTGAATTAGTATGAGCACTTTTTACCACTTCCAATCACAATATATAATACTCAACTTTATCAATAGTATATCATTTATGATTGCATTCAATATATAATGAAAATATAACCAAAAGTAGTATCAATTAACAATATCCCATCAGATACACAATACACCAGAATTTACATGGAAACCCAAAAGGGAGAAAACCACAGAATGCTTTCTTATATATATATCACGAATACATTCATAGGAAGCACCAAATTCCAAATTCCCCAACACCAACTGGAAGAAGGAACCAACCCCCTGATTTACAAGCACTAACCTGAATGAAACACCTGCAGATTTTAACCTTGTACAATATTTTACTGCAAACAAATTTTCAATAAAATAATAGAAAAGATACAATGGAAAATACACACATTACATAGATATTTTTCCCCTGGAAACCCAAATCGGGAAAACCAACATATTATATATTCATTCATAGTGATACATTGTTTACAATACAATATACATATAGGAGCCAACGACATCCAAAACCTTAACCCAATGAACTAGATTAGTCAACAACCCTAATTCCTTAACCAAAAACAAAAAACAATCGACAAAAACCATGTGCCGAAAAACCAACCAACAATGGACACAAAAATCGAGGCGACGTGAAAAAACGAGGCAAAAATGCAACACGTTTCGGTACATTCTAAATTCGGATGCAAAAGTCATAAAGCTATAAAGCTAATAAATTGTCCATGTGGATCAAAGAGGACCCTCACCTCTAAAACTAATTACTAGTAAATCACTCAGAGCTAATTAATCTCACAATGAACAATAACAAATATTAGAGAAGCCAAAATGAGTAACTTGATATTATGAGAAGGCTTGCTAGGCCTTTATATAGCATTACAAAATGGTCAATTGGAAAAAGTCAAAAAGAGCTCATTAAATGAGTCTCTATTATTATTATAATAGATCTAACTACCCAAGTAACTAAGTAGTGGAAAATAAAACCCGATACAATAATGGAAAGAGCTCATTAAATGAGTCTCTATTTATTATAATAATAGATCTAACTACCCAACTAACTAAGTAGTGGAAAATAAAACCCAATACAATAATGGAGAGATGGGGCTCTCTTTGACCGATATGGGAAAATTGTTAGCCCAATTAATTAATGGGGAGGTGGGCATCTCCTTGATCCACATGGACAATCTATTAGCTTTATAGATTTATGACTTTTGCATCTTAATTTAGACCATATACCCCCTAAAATTTGGATCAATACATTTTCTCCTTCTGTCTCAACCCTCCCGAAAGGAAATATAATAGTTAGTTTGGAGGATGTTAGTGTCCATTTGGTAGAGGTTGTCTCACTTGTAGGAAACCCAAGTTAGGGGAACTCAACCTATCCGCAAAGGGGATAATTCTCACCACAACTACCAAAATATTTCTTCGATGTGTCCTACTGTAAGAGTGCATTTCATAGCACATCAAAATTTAGGTCAAAATTTGTAGTGGTGATGTTGAGGGTCTCAATAAAGTGATTGTCATCACATGGTAATCCTTTCAATTTGGTTACCACCATGTCCTCCTCTTCCATCTCTTGACCAATGGTGGATAATTGTTCTCTGATATCCTTGATATTGAGTAAATGATCCTACAATAATGCACTCTCATCCATTTTGATTGGAAACAACATTTTCTTTAGGAAGAAAGCTCTACCATTTTCTGAAGTCTCATGAAACTCTTTAAAATTCTTCCAAATACTTTCTAAAGTCTTCCTTCTCTAGACCCCAAGAATCATTTCATCTTTCATGGACAACTTAAGTAAGTAACATTACTTCTTCTCTCTCTCTCACTCATCAAACTTGTCATGGTCTTAACTCACAACTTGTAGCAGCCAAACACCTGTATTAAAAAATGACCAACATATGTTTCTTCCATGTATTGTAGTTCTTTCTATAGGACCTAGATTTGTCTTCTAGCATGATGTTAGGTAAAGAGGCCATAGACAAAAGTAAAAAATGCAGAAAAATATTTTGAAACAAAGAAAAATACATGTTCTTTCCTCCCTCAATTTGTAGCATTGGAGTAAGAAATCCTGCGTATTGGCTCTAAATTGTTGTAGCAACCACGTATCACTAAAAATCACATAGAAATTCTAGCAACTAGCACCAAGTCAGTCAGTTTCTACTTAGATTTGTCGAAAAAAAATCAACACCCAATTCTTCTAGTTCTGCAAATCTAAGCATCAATATAGGAAATAATGGACTGATTCAAAACCCTTTTGGATCTTTGATGTTCCACATTTGTGATTCATTGATCAGTCTCTAATGTAAATAATCCCTATGCTTTTTTATTCATGATAGTATCAAACAAGTATTTCTGCATAGTTCTATGTGTTTAGACGTGTGGAAATCGTCCAAATCCTTTTACCCTTGACTTTACTTAAATTAAAGGAATTGTTAAAGTAAAGTGATTTTATTAATTAATTGAGTTATTTAAGTAAATTATAAAAGTAATTAGCGTAATATTAGCTATTTATCTCAATTTAGGTGAGAAGTAATCTCAACCTTCAATCACTTTGGAGATTATGGTTAGGTTATAACTCATGATTATAAAATCAAGGCTAGGATGAAGGAGAAGACACTTGACACAAATTGACATGGAGGAGAGAAGGAAGTTTTCTCAGAGGGTTGGATAACAAAGGAATATGATTCAAGGAGATATTGGATAGGTGGACAAGGAATTCCCTCTAAAGATCAGGTCAAGGAGAAGAGAGAACAGAGGCAACCACAAATGGGTTTTAGCAGAGCGAAGCCACAAGAAAGGGTCAAGTCATACGAAGTTTTTTGTACAATCATTGAGGTCGTGTACATCGGTTTTAATGGAGACAGGTGCATATACACAAGTTTACTTAAGGAAAGGTGCATACACCTTATAAAGTGTGCTAGATCTGGGTCGTACAATAGAGCATACTTTTTTGGGTTTGTTTATAGTTTTATTTCTCTCAGTGGGCCATTATCACTATTACGAGAGCCTTGATTTTATCATAATAAAATCATCTCAGCACTGGTTTTCCCTCCAGGTTTTTTTAAGGGTATCTACCCAAAAATATTGGTGTTTATGTGTGCATGATTTGGTTTCCAACATTTCTTCCATTATCTTTATTTGAGTTGAATATTCCAACAGTGTATTTTTGTTTTGTGAGTTTCTAATTTGATTTGTAGTAAGGAAATCACTATATAACAAGATACCTAGGTCCCAGATTGAGGATTTGAACATGGTATCATAGATTTTGGTTTGGGCTGAAGCCATATCATAGATCTTAGCAGATCTATAACCAACAGGCTAAAACTTTCACAGGATCATGGATGAATCTCCACCATCTATCACCGACTTGCAACAATCTAGAAAATTTATTTAAAATCTATCAGTGATCGACGTTGTCCTTTGGGAACACATAAAACTCTGTCAAAAATGTTGACCCGACCATCGACCATCGAACCCTTCCTTTGGCAATTGACTTTCAAGACATCACTAAACCCATTGACCCAACCATTGACCGTCGATTGTCGATAATTTCTCTAGGACGAATGAAATTATTTACCAATTCGGCCAACCTAATCATCAATCATTAACCATTTCTTGGATGATGTGGCAACCAAGATGACATGGCATGACACATGGGTGCTGAAATGGAAATCTGACTGACTTGGAATGACACTTGAAAGTTGACGTGGCATGATACATGGATGTTGACATGGCATGACACTTCACTACCTCTTTTCTTCATCGACAATTGACAACTTCTCTAGGCATATGAAATTACCTCATAAATTCCACTAACTTGACTATTGACCATTGAAAATATTCATTGGTAGATGAAACACTTCTCCAAAATTTCATATCCGACCATCAGTCTGATCCACTTTCCAAACTACCAAAAAATGAATCTTGGCCATCGATTTGCTTCACCTTCCAAACTGTTGAAAATGAATCTCAACCATCAATTTGATCCACTTTACGAACTACTGAAAATGAATCACAATCATTGATTCGATTCACCTTCCAAACTGTTGAAAATGAATCTCAACTATCGATTTGTTTCATTTTCCCAACCACTGAAAATGAATCTTGGTTGTTGATCTGCTTCACCTTCAAAATGGTCGAAAACGAATCTAGACCATCAATTTTCTTCATCTTCCAAATGACCGAAAAAAAATCTAGACCATCGATTTGATTCATTTTCCCAATTGTCGAAGATGAATCTCTGTGGTTGATATATTATACCTTGCAAAAACATGAAAACTTTATAAGTTTTTAAATCAATTTACAATGAATTTGGGCCATTGATTTCAAAATCGAATGCGATCTCGACTGTCAATTCATCAAACTTCACCCAATTCTTCAATATCCATTAAAACATGAATTTAGACCTTCCAAGTCAAATTTATCTATACAATTATGCATATTGACACCATTGATCACCACTGCGAGGGTTTTGAGGAAATTTCAAACTCAAATCTTCTCATGAATTTGGGGATTTCACTCTCTTTTTCATCGCTTTTCCCCAATACCGTCACAGATCAAAATCCGTCACAACAAATTTTACCAAATTCATGTTGTTCCTTGGCCCATTCATATCCAGTGTTGAACCAGAAGCTCTGATACCAATATGCAATGTTCCATATCCCACCCGAGGTCCATTATGTGTGGAATTACACATAAATTAAACTTTTTTCTACTAACTTAATTCCCGTAGATTACCAACTACGAATTGCACATAGATTTAACTATTGTCTAATACCATTAATTAAAAGCATCTAAAAAATGCTAAAAATGACATGAATGTAGTTTAAATAACTCAACACAACAACATATAAATCCTTATTAATCACATAGTGTATGCATAACCATTAAGATCATAAATATAACACATAAAAATAGATAAAATATTTATCTTTTAAAATAGTTGTGAAATCAACTGCTTGGGAAGCATGTTCCACCTAAACATACAATTTTTTTTCTATATCTCAACAACAAGTCACCCCTGATTTGGGACTAACAATCCACAAAATAGGGTGGTCTCTTACTGTCCACTCACAAATCAAAAAATCCCACAACCCACTTGCATTCTCCTATAGCTATCCTGATTTTCCACTAGCTCTCTTTCTCTCAACCTTCCCAACCCAAGGAATTTATCCCTTCACTGCTCTCAATCCATAAAGTGTCCCATTCATTTATCAGGCTCTCTATGGCACAAGTAACCAGGAATCTCACTACTGGGAAATTCAAGAGAGATCATTATTAGGAAAAATACTAGGAAAAAAAAATAGCAACAATCACTTGCTGTTATAGTGAAACTCACATAGGAGTTCACTCTTCATGCCTCACAACCTATATATTCAGTCTTATGCTCCAAATATGCTCCAGAATTCTCCCTCGATGGTTTCTCCAACTCCAAAGATCTTCTTTCCTAGTTTTTGCTTATTATTCATGCAAAACATGGCTGTCCAAAAACTGTTGTAAAGTTACCATACTAAATTCCTCACTTTGGCTTAATTTCTTGACTTACACTCTTCCCCAAATTGATTGTACTCAACTCCCATGCTCCCAATAACTATGGGATGCGATTTCTCACACCCACTCTCTTTCATGCATTTAATGATTGGCTTTGGGAACACTCAACTACAAAATACAAGGTTCATATACTGATAGTAATTTTAGGAAGTGGGTTGAATTAATATACATGGGTGATTCCCATTGAACCCCTCTTAGACACTCCTAGACATTCCCTTCTCTTGTGGATTACTTCAGCCCCCATCTCTTTCCATATCCCCTTAGTAGCTGGAATCACATTTTATTTATTAAAATTCAGAAACAAAATTCACAAATGCATTGCTTGGATGTGGTCACATTTCATATATAAATTATGCATTAATTAAACTGGGGATTATAGTGGGGACATTACAAGCATACTGATCATGGGTGCCCTATTTAGCTCCTTGCTTACCATTTTGGAACCTGAAGTTTTCCGTAGGCTAAGGAGCCCTCTTAGCCCCACTATGAATCTTCGTTGAAGGTACATGACTTATTACTAGTCTTTTTATATCCATTCCCCATGGGGCTCTTGCATTTTTTCATTTCAATTTGTATTGTTTCATTGCATACCACCGCTTATGATTTTGAGCATAATTCCCACCATAAATGTTTCTTACTTCTTATTCATTCTCTTCAATTTCTCACCTTTACATCTATTACTTTTACATATTGAAACCCTTATCCTCGGAGGAAACATGCCGATGAGTGTCCATATCCTACACATCCTTCCAACATCTTGCATAACTATTTTCTATGCACTGTGAACTAGTTTTCTCACCCTATGACACTCGTTTTATGCATAGCATTATAGAATTATTTCATTCTTTTTTTTAGGATTTAATAACATGAAAAAAACACAAAATTCAATTCTTTTGAAAAAAGAGAGAGGGGGAAAGAATTAAGATCTTTTGTTTTTGTGGAAACAATCTTAGTTATGTCACCCTTGAACAAAGCAACATGTTTTCAGTATTCTACTAGACAAGTTGGGTTTTAGTATTTCCTTAGGAGCCAAGCCTTATCTTTGAGTTTTCACTCCTCCAATTGATTACTCTTCCAGTCACTATGGAGAGTCTATTGATGCCTCCTATTTTGTAGAACTATATTATCATTCATTCTTGTGTCAAATTTTTCCTAAGTCACCATTGTGTCATGCTTATGTTCAAAGGGTTGTCTTTATATTGCGTCAACAATTCCTTAGAATTATTTACTATCCATGTCGTCCTTCCCAAATTTCAAGTTGTTCTTAGTCTCATCAATATCAATGTTATTTACTCATGCTAATGTATAGGGTCCTCATTGAATTCTCACTGAGAATTCATCTCTTATCGACTATGAAAAATTTACCTTAGAGACTGACTTAGATTTCATATCACTTTGGGCCTATTTTCATCATTGGCATGTTACCTTTCCCTCAATAGATGACATTTCATCAATGGTTATTGACTGAGTGGTTTCCCATGTGTTTGATGGAAAGACCTTGGGATTTGTGTTGTACCTTAGTTTCCATTTTCATCATTGGTGTAATTCATCACCTCTGTCAATAAATTTCAATATTGGTTTTTTCTTAGTGGGTCTCTTCCATGCATTATTTCCATCTGATACATGTGAGAGACGTACTTGGTGGTGTGTTCTTCCAACCTTTTTCCAAGTGATTCAAATAATTTTCCTCATGTTCACTCATGTTCGATGATGGGGGATGCTTCAATGCACTCCTTCCAACACATATCTTCCCATTGACACCGACTCATTTTCTCTAGGAATGAGATATAGATATTTCATAGTACCTTTTGACTTGCATTCACTAGAGGTAGGTTCCCTTGATATCGAAAATGGGAATAGATCAATGTATCCTAATTGATATATTTGACAAGTGTTTGATGACATCAAATATATTTTCACTTGCTAGAAGGTATTGGGTACCTTGACACTCATTATCATTATCAATGGGTTGTCTCACATTTGTTAATGGTATACATCAATGACCGATAATCAAATATTTTCCCCCATGTTTGACATCAAATTATTCATTCAGATGGTGAGGGTTCATACCATTGACAATTTAGATTAAATACCTTGGGCCATAGTAGCATCCCCTCTTTATGTTATCACCTAAGTTGCACAAGACAATACCACTCACCCTCATGAAATTGGTACTTTTGGAGAATCAATTTGTTTATCTCGTAGTTCCAATTATTCTCCTGACGTACACTGAGACAATGATCCACCTTGTATTTTCTTGTGGATATGATATATTTTTGACATGGATCCACCATGTATCTATTTCATGGACATTATTTATTCATTTTATATGCCTCATGGATCCACAATCTACTTGATTTGTTGGCCATGATTTTATACAACTAAGTATGGGTATGCCCACCTCAGGAAGAGATTCATCTTACACCTTGGTTTCTATTATAGGTACTTTCCTAATCTGAATTTCAATGAAATCCACCCAGTCCAATGTTGAAATAATGTAACTACGAAGAGCATTCTTATTATTATTTTATTATTGGATTAAATCCCCATTGCGGATTAATCATGTCATTATTATTATTATTGTTATTGGATTAATCCCCATTGAGGATTAATCATGTTGGTAATTTTATAAGGACCAAATCCCCTTTTGCGGATTGGTCATCAGACAATTACAAAGTGCAAAATAAGAAGTCGGCCCCAACAGTTATAATGGAAGACCCATAATTAATTAAAGGTGGGTTTACCCACCCAGAGTGAGAGGTCGGCCCTGCCAGATTGTGACCTTTCACACATGCCAGTTTGATATAAATAAGAGGCTAGCGCCT
>ML784288.1:300152-313962 GCA_009831015.1 Picea engelmannii | reverse complement strand
AAACTATGAATGACCCAATGATTAAAACACTTATCTTTTAAAAAAGTTTTACACAACCAACTATAGACAAAGGATGTTACACCCAACCATAGACTTTGCTTCTCCAATTCTCTTAGTAGCAAGTCACACCCAAACCGGGGCTATGAATCCACAAGGATGGGCAAGATTATATGGGTGTCTATAGTCCAATGTAACAACTCAAATACCCACTAAAAAACAATGACACGACTCCTACAACAATTCTAATCACCTAGATCTCTTCCTTATCAACCTACACAACCCAAGGGACGCGATTTCCTTCTCTACACCAAAGTTCCTCAGGAAATCCCCATCCCCTCAAGGGATCTAGCACAAATCATCCAATAATATCTTTACTAGGGGATCTAGGAAATCCAACTACAATCATGAGTGCTCACACGACAATATCACTTGATCTCAGGGAATTTCCTCAATAGAGAACCACTCACATGAATAACAAACTCTTTTTCAACATAATTTTCAGCTTCAACAAACTATATTCAATACCCTCTATGGTTGACCACTCTTCTATAAAATCAACTCTCTTTTTTCTTCACTTCTTGCTAACTGTAAAAAATTCTTTCTTTTCCTACTCAAGTTTTTTCATTTTTTCCATGCTTACTTGACTCTTACTTTTCCCCCAAAGGTGCTTACATTCTGACGCAACACCCCTACCTCAGTAGGCTCTTCGTGACCTCCCAGTCTAAGGATCGTTCTTAATCTCCCCTTTGAGTCAAAATGACTCTTTGATTCCCAACTGGAATATTCACACTTGTAATCACAGGTCCTTCTAGAGTTACGCTTGTGAGAACAAACACAAGGCGCAAACCTCAACTCCATGTGACCAACTGATATGACCACGAACTTCACCCGAAAAGGTGTTTCGGGTTTCGGGACTTCACGATTTGTGTTGTGAGTCCCCCTGACTCCTTCAATCCCTGAAACCCCGAAATGGGCTAATGGGCTCTCAAATCCTCCCTTATGCCTCGACCATATGACCTTAGTCACGTCCTAGGGTCCACCTCTGACCACGTCAAAATTTTGTGACTTGAGAGTTCATGATGCAACCCCCTCTCCTTCTCTTGAAGTTCGAACTCATGACTTCTTTGTTGTGGATCGACGGTCCAGATCCTTCTATGATCTGATGGCCCAGATCTTGTCGAGATTTTGTGAATCAGGATTTCACGACTCTTGACTTCTCGTCATGACTTTCTCCACACTCCCGAATCCCGAAATGCTAAAATTTGAAGTACTAGATCAACGACTCTCATCGGTCCAGATCTAAGGGCAACTATTCCTCCTGAGTTTGTGAGTGTTGATAGACACTCAGTCTTAACTCCTCCACTAATCCACCTGATCCAACGGTCCACGACGAATTAGTGGTTCTCCCTCTGAGAATTTCAATCACCCGTTGAGTTCCTTAGCAACTCCTGGCCAAACAACTTGGCATCTTTCCTCCTAAAATTGGTTTTCTATGAAGCCTCTGTGAGCCTCATCCTTCCTTTGAACTCCACGAAGTCTCTATTTCTCCTGAGCTTATACTTCGCTTCAAACTCAATATTTCTAAGGGATTCTCGCACACACTTCTTGCAGCTTCTCGATAATCTCTGATTATCTGAACTTCTCAGTTCTATGCACTCCTTGTGATAGTAACTCTTCAACCACTCACTGGGTTGGAAAAGTCTAAGACTTCAACCGGCCTGCGTACTCCTTACACGACTCTATGCTATACTCACACTTTTGCTGGTATAAGAACAACGGTATCTCTCCTGAGATTTTCTGAGACAAAACTCGGAACTTGTCAACACACTCCTTGCAGACGTTCACTGCACTCCTTGCAAGAATTCTCATGATGAGAAACAAATGAAACTCATACTCTTCTTCTCACAGAATTCATACATTTAACATGAAATCATACATAGACACACAACATTGAAACAAATGCATAACAGAGCATATAAACAAATTGTAAACATACCATTCAATAGATGTAAATAGAATTCATAAACACCATGAATTTGGATCAAAGCTTTCTTATATTAATCCAAGTGCATCTGTACATGGCTTCAATAGCAACCACTATCTTCTTATACAATCTTCTACAACCTATCTTCTGCTCTGTTCTCCTATTCTCTTTCTCTTCATCTCTTACAATTACAATGAGAATAATCTTACCATACAATACATACGAGGGAGCTTTCTAGAGTTTTCCCTCCTACAACTCTAACTATCTAATCAAATTAAAAGATCTACAACTACTTTACATTGATTACATTAATTGCCTCCAATCAATAGATGAGAGAAACCGCTCATGATTTGCATTGCAATCTCCAAACCATAAAAGAAAAAATATCTTCCTAGATATTACATTAATGTTTTATCTTTTCAAATTCAAAACATTCTCAAAATGTGCGTTGGTGCATTTCTAGTTGTCCCCTGCTTTTGTGCTTGCTTATGATGCTCTTGCATCACATTCAACCCCCACTATCCTAACTGAGTGGTATGACTTCCTCACTTAACCTCTTACATGAATTCAATGATTTGAATACTTAATAAGTCAAAGGGATAAATGGATAATTGAAAAATTGATCAATGAAGATGGATTAAGAATTAAGGGACAAAAAAACCCCTCAAAACCCCATTAAGCCTCCTCTCTTGTGGAATCATATCCCCCCATTACTTTGGTCACTACCCATCTACATTCAATGGTGTATTTCATTTTATTATTTTGCATGTACAATATTTACATATTACATCGCTTGGCCCACTACCATCCATAATACTTACAAATATACAATTATACATTGGGGGATCAAATATAGAGAGTTACAATCCCCTCCTCCTACAATTTTCATTGCCCTTGGTGCACATCACCACACAGGTGTAAATGTACATACATACAAAATATCACATTACAATATTTGATAATTTCATAGTTTAATGGCTCCTGCAACAATTCCAACCAACAATCTCTCATTCCCCTCAATCTGCATAACCCAAGGAAGTGTACCCCCTTATCTACATCAGAGTCCCTTAGGTTGTCCCACTTCTCTTCCAAGGCTTCAACATAGGTTGGATAGGAAGTCTTATAGTTGTTGCTCCAACAAATATAGCTGCACTAAAATTGAGTCTTTGTACACATGTGCAAATGTACATTATGATTTCTTCAAAAATATAGAAAATGTTGTGGGTACTCTTCCCACATGGCCTCTTCATGCTCCCATGTGGTTTCTTCAAGACCATACCAGGTCCATTGAACCTTTACTGGGTTGATGTCTCAGTTCCTAATTGCACCTATTTGGTATGCACACCAACTCCACTTAAAAGTCCATGTTAGTCTCTAAAGTTGCACTTGACTGCTAAAGGGAAAGCTAGGGCACCTCAATTATTGCAATGGTTTATGATAATAGGTTTGTTTTGGGTTTTGAAATTGGTTTGAAGGTTAAGAAGAGGGTAAAAATAAAAATATCAATCTTAGATCAGAAGAACAAGTTCTTATCACACTTTCTTAGTAAATGGTAGTCAATATTCTGAATTAGATAACATATTATAACATAAAATACAAAGATATGTAAGTTTCCAATTTTTTCACTCAGGAAATTGTTGATCCTAAATATCATTCAAGAATAAGAAATGATGCAGGAGCATCTCAAGCGAGCCAGCACGGAGACAACAGACAGCTGGACAAGCGCCCAACACAAATTTTGAGAATGTTTTAGAACCTTAAATGAAACAATTAAATGAAGGCACACTTGTATAGTGTAAACGGACCTTGAGCGATTTTCTCTCGTCCTCAGTAGATAGAAGGTGATGCAGGAGCATCTCTCCATGTAGCCAGCTAGCCATCCAACCACGTCAGCGTGCATGCATTCAGAGTTGAAAGGGAGGCGCAACCTCATTTAAATTTGAATTGAATGTAATTTAAATACTTAGGCTGGTGAGCCAGGAAAGTCGTGCCTTTGTGCAGGTTGTAGAGAAGATAGGAATTTATTGAAGATCGGCTGAGATCTAGGTCCATACGCTGGACTAGACAGCCATTGAATGTAATTGAATAGGGTAGGTGAACCTGGAGGAATGAGCCCTCAGGTAAAAGAGATTTCATATCTCATTTTGGAGTAAGTCTGGTAGAGAAGAAAAGAGCCTGAGAGAGCTCAGGGAACACCATTGTAAAGATACAAGCATTGTTTCCATTTATTAATATAACCAGAGTAGTTTTTCCTGCATATTCTGTGTATATGGATGTGTGTGTATGTTCCCTATGTATGTTGTGAATGTATAATTGTTGAAGCAATTGCAGGGAGTTTGTGTGATTTCAGGTTCGAGAGGTCTTTGAGGTTTCATGTCAGGAGGGCATGACGGAGTGTTGAAGACTCTGAACAACAGTGCACAGAGGTTGCACTTCTGAACTTTGAGGAGTCAGACAAAGACGTGCTGAGGCACAGGACTGAAGTCAACAACTCAAGAAGAAGACCCGTGAGGTTGCTGAACACCTCAGGAGGCAAGGCTGTGTAGTTGAGACACAATTGCAGACAAAATTCTATTGTGAATTCTGTAGGAGCTCTGCCAAGTGGGCATTGAGCAAGTGCACAGGGTGCACAAGAGGAACATAACTGCTGAACATTCTGTGGGAGGAAAACACTCTGCTAAGAGGGCATAGAGACATTGTGTAGACAACACAAAGAGAAGGGAACTCTTTGAGTTCTGCCATTTGAAAGAAGAGTCCACTGAGGGATTCTCACAGGGTTACTAAATACCCGAAAACTCAGTCATAGGTTGCTTGAGTCGAAGGATAGCCAGGGAGGCATCCGTTTATTTCTCCATCTGAGGGAGGAAGAAGACAAAATTCCCCAAGGGGTCTGAGTGTTTATGCAAGCTCAGAAGAGATAGCACCCTGGTGTGTGAAGATACTGCAAGGAGTGTAGAAGTCGAAGGAATCCTTTAAGGATTCGATAGGAGAAGAAAATCTCAAGAAGGACAGTGTCCTCATACGCGCAGTGAGACTCAGGTTCGAGGAACTCGTAGGGAGACGACAAAGGCCGAGACCTTTGAAAGATTTAAATTCTCCCAAGTCCGGGATGAAAGAGGGCAGGGAGCTCGGGAGGAGCAGTGTTAGCTGTCAAATTGGTGGAAGGAAGAGACCTGGACCGTGGAAGAATTCATGTCCAAGGGAGTGTCAGACGGAGTGCACAGGAGAGGAGGACTGATAGCCGTCGGATCTCACCTAGGAATCCAGATAGTCGTTAGACCGGGAGGAGTTGTGCGAGGGATAGCCTCAGGAGGAGGAGCGCACGAGGAAAATTGATCTGAGCCGTTATATCTGGAGCGGACATCCCGTCAGTCGTTGGATCGAGCTGGAGATGCGTAGTATTTTAGCCTTAGCGCACGGGGAAGGAGTCAGAGCTCATCGGGACTCGACTCATCGGAGAATCAGAATCTCCAGGGTCATAGAATTCTCACAGGGAGGAATCGCGACTCGCGATTTTCCGAAGGAACCATAGCCATAGATCCCGGACTGGACACGTGTCAGTAATCCGAAGAGTCGGGGGTTCGGCATTCGGGATTTTCCCATGTAAAGGAATTGCCACAACTAGAATCATGATCCTGCGATACCCGATAGCATGGGGAGAAGTAGTGACGTGGAAGGTTAGTCCTCACGTGCATCGGGGATCGACTTTTCTGGATTTTCGTTGTTGTAAGAATCGTTGTTGGAGGAATCGCGAAACTCTGAAACGCAACCAGGCGGTCACATCGCTGAGTGGAGTACAGGTGTCAGAGCTGAGGATAGGTGGCATCAGAAGTCGGGGATTGGAGATCCCAAAGGCGCGAGTTCTTCTCATTGCAAACTTGAGAACTCCGAAGTTCCGATAGGGAAAAAGACCCTAGTCTTGTGGATAAAGGTCACCCGCGAAAGGAGTTAGACAGAAGGGCTGAGGAACGAGGCTAAGCGCCATCGCAGATCGGGAATCGGGGATCCACGAGGTGGGGGATTGGTGACCTCGTGTGTACCGATTTCTCGACTGGTAAATTCCCGATCAGGGGTAAGAAAGTCGGGGACGAGTGATCATCGGGATTCGGGGAATTGGTGAGACCCGATTCCGTGAGCTCAGGACTCGCGATCTAGCGAGGTCTGATTTCCCGATTTGAAGAGGGGAGATCACAAAGAGATTCTGTGGGTACTGAGAAAGGTCCCGATAAGGGATTAGAGGATCATTTTAGCTCTTCGGGCCTGTGAAGAGGAAGGTCCTGGTAACAGCGGACGTGCCCAGGGTGGCGGTCTACGTCAAAGTGGTATCAGAGCTGATATCTCGTCTGTGGGTACTGAGAAAGGTCCTGATAAGGGATTAGAGGAGAATTTTATCTCTTTGGGCTAGTGAAGAGGAAGGTCCTGGTAACAGCGGACGTGCCCAGGGTGGCGGTCTCCATCAAAGTGGTATCAAAGCTGATATCTCGTCTGTATATTTCAGGCGAGGAAGAGGATGAGGAACTGAAGCACTCTGATACACGTCAAAGTGGTATCAGAGCGGGATTTCATCTGTATATTGCAGGTGAAGGAAGAAGACAGAGTTACTAAGGACTCTGTGAGGACGTGGTTGCAGGTAGGCAACAGTCCATAGATAGTCAGTAGGACTGTGAGAGGATGAAGTTGGAACACTCAGGGATGTGGAGTGACAGCCGCAGATATGTCAGGGAGGCAGATAGACACAACAAGATGGCTACTGAAGGCCATAAGCACGCTGAACGAAAGAGCTCAAAGCTGATGAGCGCAGTAGAAATGGATAAAGAGCTCGCTGACATAAAGCGAGAGATGGAGGAGCTCGAATTGAAGATGCGGTAGAATAAAAAGCCAAGATGGGTGCATGAATGGCCCATGAAGACGCCAAAGGTGAAATGGCCAGTCAGGGAGCTGATGGTCAAATGACAACAAAGTCTGTTGAGAAGATGGTTGAGGTACGCTGAAAACCTCAAGGCCACAGAGGAAGAGACGATTGATCACTGTTGGCCAGAGACTGGGAAAAGTCTCCATGATTGGGATGATGAAAAGGATAAAGTGAGGTCATCTGATGATCTCAAAGACTGCCATGAAGGCATAGCAGAAGAGATCCCAAACTGCCAGGAGGGAAACGAGTTGAGATCAGTTGAGGATCTCACAGACTGTCAGGAGGACAGTGAGGGAATTTTAATTTTCTAGGAGGGCAATGATAAGAGATTGCTGAAGGATCTCGAAAACTGCTAGGTGGGCAACAGAAGCATCGAAAATTTCCAGGTGGGCAGCGGAAGCATTGAAAACTGCCAGGTGGGAAGCAGAAGCATCGAAGACTGCCAGGAGGGCAGCAAAAGCGTATTGAACTGCCAGGCGGGCAGAGACGAGGATGCGAGGATATCTGAAGGTCTCATGGACTTAGAGGAGAGTTCAATTCAGCAAGGAGTGCTGATGAAGATGGGATCGGTTGATCTCATAGTCTGCCAAGGAAGCAGCGGAAGCATCCCATATTGCCAGGTGGGCAGGGATGAGCAGGTGAATTTGGATCAGCCCGAGTAACTGACAGAGCAGGAGAGACTATCTGAGGGTCTCATAAATTCAAGGATGAATTTAAATCAGCAGGTGCAGCTGACAAAAGAGGAGGAACACCAGAATGATATTCTGATGATTGGGGGAATACAAGTATTCCTACCATTTGCCCAGGAGGAGGCAGAAAATTCTGTTGTAGATGGTGCAACAACAAAAGAAAAGTCATAGCTGGAGATGACTGTCGAATAATAAGAGTTGGAACAGACTTTGGGAGTTGTCCAAGCAGGTGAAGCAAATGAGCATTCGGTGGAATGTCTCAACACATTCAACCAGGAAGCTGAGAGTGTTGTAGCATTGGAGTTGACAGCCGAAAGAGCGGAGGAAGAGAGTGAGCATTCCGAGGAATGGCTCAACGCATTTAGCATTGAAGCTGAAGAGACTGCAACAGGGGAGGTTGCAGCAGAAGATGAAGAAGATGGTGAGCATTCTAAGGAATGGCTCGATATTTTCATCCAGGAAGCTGAAAATACTGCAACAGGGGAGGTTGCAGAGGCAGAGAAAGAAGGAGCAGACAACTTATACTTTGCTGATCTGTGGGATCAATTAGAAGCCCTGGAGGAAAGGGTGAGAGTGCAGGGAAGGAACATCCAACAGGTAAGGTTGGAAACCAATAAGAAGGAAGGCATGGGAGATCATGATGAACTACCCACTGACCAAAAATTTTTGCAGCTGAGGAGACTGCATGGACAAGACCAACCATTGGAACAGCTGGATGAAATGATAGAGGACATCAGGAAGCTGATATTGAAGTCAGCACACACTGCCAGCAGGGAGAGGCTGAGCAGAAGAGACGAAGCAGCAGCGCAGCGGAAGCAGCAGCAGTAGGAAGATGGAGCGGATGCACAACTCCACAGACTTGTTTGGGATCCAGGAGGATTCCCACAGCTACAGGGGAAGCTCATGAGCAGGAGCTCATGATTTTTGCAGCTGTGGAGTATGATGCAGGAGCATCTCTCCATGCAGCCAACCAACCAGCCAGCCACATCAGCGCGCATGCATTCAGAGTTGAAAGGGAGGTGCAGCCTCATTTAAATTTGAATTGAATGTAATTTAAATACTTAGGCTGGTGAGCCAGGAAAGTCGTGCCTTTGCGCAGGCTATAGATAAGATAGGCATTTATTGAAGATCGACTGAGATCTAGGTCCATACGCTGGACTATACAACCATTGAATGTAATTGAATATGGTAGGTGAACCTGGAGGAATGAGCCCTCAGGTAAAAGAGATTTCATATCTCATTTTGGAGTAAGTCTGGTAGAGAAGAAAAGAGCCTGAGAGAGCTCAGGGAACACCATTGTAAAGATACATGCATTGTTTCCATTTATTAATATAACCAGAGCAGTTTTTCGTGCATATTCTGTGTATATGGATGTGTGTGTATGTTCCCTATGTATGTTGTGAATGTATAATTGTTGAATCAATTGCAGGGAGTTTGTGTGATTTCAGGTTCGATAGGTCTTTGAGGTTTCATGTCAGGAGGGCATGACAGAGTGTTGCAGACTCTGAACACCAGTGCACAGAGGTTGCACTTCTGAACTCTAAGGAGTCAGACAAAGACGTGCTGAGGCACAGGACTGAAGTCAACAACTCAAGAAGAAGACCTGTGAGGTTGCTGAACACCTCAGGAGGCAAGGCTGTGTAGCTGAGACACAGTTGCAGACAAAATTCTGTTCTGAATTTTGTAGGAGCTCTACCAAGTGGGCATTGAGAAAGTGCACAAGGTGCACAAGGAGGAACAAAACTGCTGAACGTTCTGTGGGAGGAAAACACTCTGCCAAGAGGGCATAGAGACATTGTGCAGACGGCACAAAGAGAAGGAAACTCTTTGAGTTCTGCCATTTGAAAGAAGAGTCCACTAAGGGATTCTCACAGGGTTACTGAATACCCGGAAACTCAGTCAGAGGTTGCTTGAGTCGAAGGATAGCCAGGGAGGCATCCATTTATTTCTCCATCTGAGGGAGGAAGAAGACAAAATCCCCCAAGGGGTCTGAGTGTTTATGCAAGCTCAGAAGAGATAGCACCCTGGTGCATGAAGATACTGCAAGGAGTGCAAAAGTCGAAGGAATCCTTTGAGGATTCGATAGGAGAAGAAAAGATCAAGAAGGATAACGTCCTCATACACGCAGTGAGACTCAGGTTCGAGGAACTCGTAGGGAGACGGCAAAGGCCGAGACCTTTGAAAGATTTAAATTCTCCCAAGTCCAGGACGAAAGAGCACAGGGAGCTCGGGAGGAGCAGCGTTAGCTGTCAGATTGGTGGAAGGAAGAGACCTGGACCGTGGAAGAATTCACGTCCAAGGGAGTGTCAGATGGAGCGCACAAGAGAGGAGGACCGATAGTCGTCAGATCTCACCTAGGAATCCCAATAGCCATTAGACCGGGAGGAGTTGCGCGAGGGATAGCCTCAGGAGGAGGAGCACACGAGGAAAATTGATCTGAGCCGTCAGATCTGGAGCGGACATCCCGTCAGTCGTTGGATCGAGCTGGAGATGCGTAGGATTTTAGCCTTAGCGTGTGGGGAAGGAGTCAGAGCTCATCGAGACTCGACTCATTGGAGAATCAGAATCTCTAGGGTCATAGAATTCTCACAGGGAGGAATCGTGACTCACGATTTTTCGAAGGAACCATAGCCGTAGATCCCGGACTGGACACGTGTTAGTAATCCAGAGAGTCGGGGGTTTGACATTCGAGATTTTTCCATGCAAAGGAATTGCCACAACTGGAATCGAGATCCCGCGATACCCGATAACACGAGGAGAAGTAGTGACGTGGAAGGTTAGTCCTCATGTGCATCGGGGATCGGCTTTTCGGGATTTTCGTTGTTGTAAGAATCGTTGTCGGAGGAATCGCGAAACTCTGAAACGCGATAACCGGGCGGTCACATTGCTGAGTGGAGTACAGGTGTCAGAGCTGAGGACAGGTAGCATAGGAAGTCGGGGATCGGAGATCCCAAAGGTGCGAGTTCTTCGCATTGCAAACTCGCGAACTCCGAAGTTCCGATAGGGAAAAAGACCCTAGTCTTGTGGATAAAGGTCACCCACGAAAGGAGTTAGACAGAAGGGCTGAGGAACGAGGCTAAGCACCATCGCAGATCGGGAATCGGGGATCCGTGAGGTGGGGGATTGGTGACCTCGTGTGTACCGATTTCCCGACTGGTAAATTCGTGATCAGGGGTAAGAAAGTCGAGGACGAGTGATCATCGGGATTCGGGGAATTGGTGAGACTCGATTCCGTGAGCTCAGGACTCGCGATCTAGCGAGGTCCGATTTCCTGATTTGAAGAGGGGAGATCACAAAGAGAGTCTGTGGGTACTGAGAAAGGTCCCGATAAGGGATTAGAGGAGCATTTTATCTCTTCGGGCCCGTGAAGAGGAAGGTCCTGGTAACAACGGTTGTGCCCAGGGTGGCAGTCTACGTCAAAGTGGTATCAGAGCTGATATCTCGTCTGTGGGTACTGAGAAAGGTCCCGATAAGGGATTATAGGAGCATTTTAGCTCTTCGAGCTCATGAAGAGGAAGGTCCTGGTAACAGAGGACGTGCCCAGGGTGGCGGTCTACGTCAGAAGGCATTTATGGTAGTTAATGCAGGTAGATAGAATTGAATGTGTAGATTAGACAGTTTTAGAGCGCAAGAGGGAAACGGGATATAGACACCCTCATTTGTGTATTGTAGCATTATGAGAGCGTGAAGAGCATAGAGGAGAAGCAAAGAGCTGTGTAGCAGACTCCATATACAGAAGTTCTGAATTAATACAAATCAAGCTATGATTCAGACTCATGGTGTTCATATATTCTCTGTGTATGCATCATTGAATGTTATGCTCATGAATTTTTTACTCTTTCTATCATGCAATTGCTTTTATGCTATGTATGAATGATTTCTTGTTGAATGTTTGAAATCTGAGAGGAAAGAGGAGAGGAATGAGTTTCAATTTTTTCTCTATCTGAGCAAGAGTTCCTGCAAGGGGTGCAGTTGATTTGTTCGCAAGGAGTGTGTCGACAAGGTGTTCAGAGGTTTGTCTCTGAAAGCTCAGGAGAGAAAGATTTTGTTCTCATTTCCACAAAAGTGCAGGGGGCACAAGAGCCATGTAAGGAGTGAATAGGCTGAGCGAAGTCTCAGGGTTGTGGACCTGAGTGAAGCATTGAGAGACTGCTACTGCAGGCATGCGCATAGTCGAAGGATTCCAAAACTTGGTAGTGCTTTGAAAGTCTACTGCAAGGAGTGATTGCAAAGGGGTTTTTTGAAAGACTCAGAGTTGGGAAAGTTCAGAAGGATTTGAACCTTCGGAGGAGCCGAGGAAGGCATAGTGATGTCGGACCACAGGGGGACGAGTTCTCAGAGGAAGAATGGATGGTCGGAATTCTCTGAAGCAAATTCGTGAAGTCCCATGGGCCGTTATATCTCATGGAGGAACAGGGGAGATACGACGAGTATTCTGGAAAGGTTCTAAGCTCAGGAGGAGTAGAACCGTAGATCCAAGCCACAAGGGCCATTGGATTTACACCTGGGTTTCTATATCGGGTTTTTGTAGAGTGAAGTCCCGTAAACTTTGCAACGGGAGTCACGAAATCACGAACTGCGAAATCTCAAAAAGCTAAAAGGATTTGTGTGGGCCATAGAGGGGTCAGCGAGTGGACAGGTGGTGCACTATTGACATGGATTCAACTCCGTTGATCATATCAGAGTTTCGGGGAGTGAAGTTCTGAATTCTTTGCATTAGGATTTGCGATATCGCAAAGTCTGAAGTCCCGATGGAGTAAAGGGGCGTTGAAAGGTCAACCTTGTGAGCGTGTCGAAAATTCTGAACATCGGGTTTCAGGAATTGCGGGAACAAGTTGTTGGACACCGCGACCGCCGAAATCGCGATAAGGAAAAGCCCGAAAGAGAAGAAGACAGGTCAGCGTTGATGGTTTTTGGGTTTCAGGGATTTGAAAGGCAGGCGCTTGACCGTCGGATTCACTATAGTGCGAAGTCTGATTTCCTGAAGCAAAAGGGGGAATTCTTGAAAGTGACTGTGGGTGCAGATTTCCCAAAAGGGAAATAGAAGAGCCATTCCGAAGCTCTTCGGGTCGGTGTAAAGGGAAATATCATGTGTTGACATGGACCTTCTGACCCGCAGGTTGTGGAGGGAGCGTGTGTCAGCATCAAGAAACATGTACTTAAACACAAATCATGTATTGAACAAACAATCAACAAAATATTTACTGGCTTAAATCATAACCACAATATATCAAATGCTTCACAGAAGATAAATATGCATTCAAGTAAGAAAAGAAAGAATAAAAGACTAGAAGATAAGTCTAACCATCATATAGCCTTTTCCATTTAGTGAAAAATGAAATACGTCTTAGCCTTTATAATCATAAACAAAGTTTTCCAAAATATCACTACTCCCAACCCCTAATTCTGTCAACATTTTTCCTTTTTATACACATAAATTGGTTTCAATAGATCTTATTTCCTAGATATAGTTTTGATGTGATCCTATTTTCTAGCTAGCATCTAGGAGACAAATCCTATTACATTCATTGCATTTGATTCTCAAGAATAGAATCTTTAGATAGATGACTTGACACTTTGAATAGTTTCAATCTCCAAATATATTCAGATCCTATAAAATAGGATTGTTGTAACTATTTGTTGAGTTGGTTCTTCAAACCCGTATACAAAATAGTGAATAAAATTGTTGTTGTAAACAATTCCTTGATTGGCTCGAGTCACTTCAGCAACTGGTTAAAATAAGACTAGAAAATTCAGTCGACAAAGTCTTCATGTGTAAAATAGGTTGTGTCCATGTATTCTCCTTCATTCTACAAAAATATCCAACCTGTGTGTAGCCCTTCAAAAACAACTTCAAAATTTCCACTTTATTTAGATGTAGGTGC
The DNA here is from genome assembly GCA_009831015.1 of Picea engelmannii. Classification (NCBI taxonomy): domain Eukaryota; kingdom Viridiplantae; phylum Streptophyta; class Pinopsida; order Pinales; family Pinaceae; genus Picea; species Picea engelmannii. Next base: position 300,492 of record ML784288.1, on the reverse strand, counting down.
TCCTCATGTTGAAAAAATTCAAAATTGTATGCTTCCCTGGTTCTGGAACCTTCACTGTGGAGTAGAAGAGGAACCTTTGGTCTACTCCTACTTCATCTTGGTCTTGAGAACTAGATTATTCCAATAGAGATTGATGTTCATCTTCCACAACTTTTTAAATATTTTTCGTTGATTCTTGTTCTTTGTTGTAAGTTTTTGCAAATTTTCTTATTGCTTGGCATTCCAACGTTCAAGTGCCAACTTTTCTTATTTCAGTTCTTTGATGGTTGCTTGCAATTTTTTATTTTCTTGTCTTGATTGATTTCCTGTCTCTATGGCATATCTCTCACTAGCATATTTG
>ML784288.1:261550-275238 GCA_009831015.1 Picea engelmannii | reverse complement strand
GCTGGACCTTCAGTCAAATACAAATATGAAACTTGGAATCATTAACATATCTACTAGAACATATGAAAAATAGGGTTTATGGTTTCCATGATGAATTGATGATGGAATAAAGTGGGTGTGTCACTCAAATTTGAGTCCATAAATGCTCCCATATCATTAAGGAAACTCAATAGTCTATCCATGACAAATTTCAGTGCTTCCAGAAACTGTTTGAAAAAATTTCAACGTTGGCCCCATTCACAGGTCCATGTTGTCGGTGTCTAGTCCTCATGCAATTTTCGTTCCTCCTTCATCGTTCCTCGTTCCTCTTTCCTTGACCATGGTGTAGTCCCAAAGATCCATTATTTTTGTAAAAAATTACATACTAATGGCACTATCTTATCCGACCCATCACATGTGTGATATGGTTAGTAAGTATAGTATTCGTCATCCAATGTTATGCTATTCATCTGATCATTGATTCTTTAAAGCACTATCTTATCCAATTATATATTCTTTGACTGTCTTGATATGATCTAGTAGGTCATTTATCCCGTTTTATCCCAACATAATCATAAACCTATTCATATTTTAAGTTACCAAGCATCTTTGGCCTACAACCCCAAAGAGTTTCTTGGAGTGATAACATAACCCATATAACCCATATATTCCTTGTAACTTCTAATGCATATAACCCCTAATCCAATAAATCCCAACCCTTAATCCTTTTAACCCCTACATGTTAACATCTAGAGCCTCTAACCCATATAATTTATATAACGTCTAATCCATATAACCTTTGAAAACTATAACCACTAAACCCTACAACTCATATAATCCTCACCCCCATAACTTCACATCCTCAATTCTTATACTTTATAATATTTAACACTTAAAACATTATAACTCATGAAAACCATATTTCTTATAATACCTAAAAAAAAATCTTAACACCTAATTTATACAACCCTTAATATTACTCCTAACCCTAATATTAATTATAAACTATTATATAACCCCTTACTAATATAAAATGGTTCCTTAAACTCTATAGCCAAGGACCCTTATAAATGATAACTTATCTAATGTAGAACCCCTAACAATTATAACCCAAACCCTTAGTCAACTAAAACCCCTAACTTCCATCACCTAACAACCCATATCATACATATTATCTTAAACCTTATTCTAACACTTAACCCCAATAAATCCTAACACCTAAAACCTATAATCCATGTCCCATAACCTCTAATCCATGTTTATGATAAACCCTAAAACTCCTCTCAACCTTGAACCTTAACCCCAAAGTACTATAACCCCTAATACTTATAAGCCATAAGCCTAAAACATTATAACTCATAACCCATATATATCTCCTAACCTATAACCATGTATCCTTACACATAAATTCTAACCCAAATCACCCAAAAGCAATATAACCCCTGAGCCATTTAACACCAAACTTGAAAATTCTGTCACATGCAATCTCTATAACCCTTATAATGCATGATCCCTATTATCTCCAAACCATATCACATATTTTATATGAACCCTCTATAAGCCTTATTATTTATAACCCATATGTCCCTTAACCTATAACCCCTAATTCAAAGTCAATATATAGCCTAACCTCTATAACCCATGTGTATAACCCCTTATGCCATAATCCCTAACACACATAATCATTCTCTCCTTTAACAATGATCATGATATAACCCTTAACCCCTACTAAATTAAAACCCTAAGATCTTTATTACCCCAAACCCCTCTATCCAACAACTTTTGTAACCCCTCACCTATATAAGAAATATAACTCCTAATGAGTATAACCATTATACCTCTTAATACCATAGCATTGTCAAACAACTTTTGTAACCCATCACCTATATAAGCCATACAACTCCTAATGATTATAATCATTATACCTCCTAATATTATAGCATCGTCAAGTTGCTAACATTTATAAGATCAATAATACTCAATCCCTAACTATTGATATTATGGTATCTACAGGAGGTATTAACCCCACCCTTAACTACTACTACCTTAAAACCCTAAGATCTTTACTACCCCTAACCCCTCTGTCCATTAGTTCTTGTAACCCCTAACCTATATAATCCCTATAACTCCTAACATTTATAACCTTTATACCTCCTAATACCATGGCCCCTATAATGTTGAACCACTAATGACGCAGCACGCGCCACCCGCGCGCCCCGCTCCCACAAGGACCTTCCTTCACTCAGGCCCGAAGAGTTAAATCACTCTTCAACCCCCTGTCGGGAGTTCTCAATACCCACAGAACTCTTTTTCCCTGCGATCTCCCCTCTTCGACTTATCGGGAAATCGGGGTTCACGTTATCGCGAAACTTGTGGGCACGTTTCTCGTGCTATCTAAAACCCTGAATTTCGATGGGTCTTAGCGCCAACGCTTCTCCGTTCCTGTCGGGGATTTCCCTATCGGGAAATCGGCATACACGATGCCGCGGTTCACTAGCACCACGAATCCCCGAACCCCGAAATTCGATACGCACGTGTGATCTCTCCTTGCCACGTCGCCTCCTCTCTTCGTTCTATCAGGAATCGCGTGATCGTGGTTTCAAAGGTCGCAATCCCTTGGCACTGGAAATCCCGAATGTCGAACCCCGACTTCCCGGGATCCCGTGCCACGTGTCCCCGTAGCTATCAACGGCTCCAGCTACATCGGGAAATCGCTAATCGCGATTTCAACAAGTATGAAACTCCTACCTCTGCGAACCCCGATAAGACGGATCCCGATGGCCCTTGTTTCCTTCCTACGCCTAAGGGCTAAATCCCGCACAACTTCTCCAAAATTTGACTGTCGGCGGGACTTCGCGAGGCTCCTCTGCAAGACCTGGCTGTCGATTCCTCCTCCTTAAGGATTTCTCTAGCTCTAAATCTTCTTCCTGCTCGAACTTCTTCGAACCGCCTTCTGGGTTCTCCTCCGCGGTATCACCAAGGAACTATTCCTCCTGAGCTTGTCAACTCTGATTCCTTCAGAGACTTTACACACACTCTTCATGTTTGACCTTCAACAACTCCGAAAGTGTTGATTCTTTCAGACTCTGTGCACCTCCGCAACAGTAGTCTATGCCTTATTTTGCTCAAACTAGCCACTGAGGCTTCCAATTTAGCCTGCACTTCTCCTACATGACCCTACCAATCCACATCAACTTCTGGGTGAATGAGAATAAGGGTTTAACTGTTGAGCCTCATCAACGCACTCTATACGGATGAATTCAACTGCACTCTATGCAGGAATCTCCTGGCTCAGACAGAGAAACAATTGAAACTTATTCTCTTCTCTCTCTCTCTCTCTCTCAGACTTCAGTTAAAACCTGAAATCACATGTACATCATATTCAAAGCAATTGCATGACCAGAAAGAAAACATTCATGAGCACATAAACAATATACACAGTGAAACGACACCAGCCATGAAATTGAATCACAGACTCTCTTCTATTAATTCAAAACTGTACATGGGGTTCTGTATACAATTTCTCTTCTTGCTCTTCTCTTCTGAATGCTTCTGAATTATGTTACAATGTACAAAGGAGGGTGTCTATCTCCGTTTTCCCTCTCGAATTCTATATCTATCAAATCTACAATTAAAATTCCTATCTACCAACATTAAATCTATTAAATGCCTCATCTACCTAAGGACGAGAGCTTAAAGGCTCAAGGTCCCCTTTACAATACAAGTGCGCTTCTTTATAAATGAATTCATTAAAGAGTGGCACAACAACTTCCAAGTATTTCAAAATGTGTGCTAGCGCTGTCCAGTTGTTTCCTCTCAATGTGCTGGATCGCTTGATGAGTGAGCGATGCTCCTGCATCATACTCGTCGGCTTGAAAACTTTCATGGGCTCCTGTCCATGAGCTCCTGCACGGTCTGTCCATGCTTCTGTATCACTGCTTCACTTTCCCAGCTGGAATCCTCCACTGGGTGGTTTTTCCACTTGACCAGGTACTCGAAATACTTCTTTCGCCTGGTCTTTCTACCCACTCGCTTATCTAGTATGCACTCCATCTGTTGCTTTTCTGCTACTGGTAGTTGCTTCTGCCACTGGACCACTGGTTCCTCAGTTCCAGTCTTTGCTTCTCCAGCCCTGTATGGGTATAAATCTGAAACATTAAATATTGGAGATATCCTGATGCCATCTGGCAACTCAATATCATAAGCGTTCTCACCAAATTTCTTCAGGACTCTACAAGGTCCGATTTTCTTCATTTTCAATTTGTTATATGTTCCTCTTGGGAACCTGTCCTTCCTCAAGTGTGCCAGAACTAGATCGCCAACTTCAAATTGAAGTTGCCTTCGATGCTGATCTGCTCTGCACTTGTACTCCTGATTTGTGTTTATCAGTCGTTTCTTCACCTCGTTGTGAAGTCCCTTCATTGCTTCAACGAATTCTTCTGCGCTTGCACTGCTAGTCGCAGCTTGTTCTGACTCCCTGAGTTCAGAAACTCCCCTCAGTTGTGTCCCATACACAATCTGAAATGGACTTTTGCCTGTACTCTGATTCATCGAATCATTGTACTCAAACTCTACCGCTTGAATCATTGTACGCAAAATCTATGGCATATCCGCTTGCATCACACTTCACTTGAAATGTCTTCTTGAAATCTGGCAACACTAACACTGGTTTCTCTGTGATCTTTCGCTTCAACAACTTGAAGCTTTTCTCAGCCTCTGCTGTCCAGTGAAAATTCTTATGCCGCTTCTTCACTGTGTCCATCATTGCTGCGCTGATTCCACTAAAATTCCTAATGAATTTTCGGTAGAAACTAGCTAAACCATGGAAACTTCTCACCTTGAAAATGTTTCTTGGTGATGGCCAATTCTTGATCACTTCCACCTTACTCGGATCCATCTTCAACTCATTTTTCAAGATAACAAAACCCAAATAAATGAGCTTTGTCTTCATAAATGAGGACTTTTTCATATTTATCAGCAGCTTCTCCTGCTGTAGCTTCCTCATCACAATAGCCAAATGCTTCAAATGTTCAGCCTTTGTCTTGCTGAAAATCAGTATATCATCCAGATACACGACTACAAATTCCCCGATGAACTCCCTCAGGACTTCATTCATCAGTCTCATAAATGTGCTCGATGCGTTTGTCAAACTAAACGGCATGACCAACCATTCGTAAAAACCTTTGTTTGTCTTGAATGTTGTCTTCCATTCATCACCTTCCCTCATGTGAATCTGATGATATCCGCTCTTCAGATCAATCTTCGAAAAATAATTTTCCCCACTCAGGCAATCCATCAGATCATCCATTCTCGACAGTGGAAATCTGTACCTGATGGTGATTTTGTTTATCGCTCTTGAATCAGTAAACATTCTCCAACCTCCATCCTTCTTTGGACTAAGCACTGTTGGAACAACACACAGACTTAGGCTTTCTCTAACCAGTCCCTTATCCAACAACTCTTGTACCTGCCTCTTGACTTCCTCATTCTCCTGTGACATCAACCTATACACTGCCTTATTCGGCAAACTGGCTTCGGGTATGAGATCGATGTGATGACTCACACTCCTCATCGGTTGCAACGAATGAGGTAATTCGTCCACGATGATGTCAACAAACTCTTCCAGCAGTTCCTGAATCTCATCTGGTAGATCATCCACTCTTGTGCTAGTCAAAATAATCTTCGGCTTCCTGACCACAAAGAATTGTGGATCTTCTTTCTTCTCCATCTCTGTGAGAAGTTCCTTCCCACTCATGAGAAGTATTGTGTTGTTTACTTCCGGCTTTACCTCCTTATCCTTTATCGGAAGCAATCTGTGTGTCCTCCCATCCTTCTCTAAAGTATATGTGTTCATCCTCCCATCATGAACCACATTTCTGTCATACTGCCATGGTCTCCCCAGTAATACATGACAGACATCCATGGGAATGACATCACATAGGACCTTATCCTTATATTCACCCATTTTGAATTCAACCAAGCATTGTTTAGTAACACTCACCTGATGTCCCTTCTGCAGCCATGAAACTTTGTATGGACTCGGGTGATCAGTCATATCCAGCTCTAATTTATCCACCATCTCGATTGAAACGAGATTGTCGGTGCTTCCGCTATCCACAATGACCTTGCATTTCCAGCCCTTGGTCTTGCATGTGGTTTTGAACAGTTTGGTCCTCTGAGCTGTGTCCTCTACCTCTTTCTCAGGTGTCAAAAGAACCTTATGCACCATCAGCGACTTCCCACTTCCGGTGCCTTCATTCTCAACATCACGCTTCTGCGCCTCAGCGATGTGAGATTCTCCTCTGTCTGTTTTCCTGTCTGGATAGTCAACTACCTTGTGTCCATCTTTTCCACATGTGTAGCATGTGATGATTCCACCTCTGCCTCTTCCTCTTCCCCTGGTACGAGGAAAAGTATTCGCGTCAGCATATCTGCCACCCTGCTCTGTATGATGTCTCCTCGACTCAGCATATTGTTGTCCTCGCTGTGAGGTTCCACCTCTCTCAATCTTACCCTGAGGTTTCTTCCATTCCTCTTTGGGCTTCTGATATTTCTCTTGGGAAACTGCCTTGCCTCTGGGATGACTTTGGCCTCGCCCTCGCTGACCTTGCTTACATCTCAGCTTCTCCTCGGCTTTCAGAGCCAATTGGTAAGCATCTTCCACCGTCCTGATGGTTAGCATGCTTAATTCATCCTGTATGTCGTACCTTAAGCCATTCAGGTATCTCACAACTTTTTCATCATCGCTCTCCCGATGACCTGCTCTGATATTGAGCCTGTAAAACTCCTCGGTGTATTCCTTCACCGTCATCAACTTTTTCCTCAGGTTATGCATTCACCTGAATAGTGTGATCTGATAATCCCTTGGGATGAACTTTGCTTTCATCTTGGCAATCATTATATCCCAACTTTTAATTTTTTGTTTTCCTTTGGAATGTCTATCTGCTTGTAGCTCGTCCCACCATAATGCTGCATGTCCTTTCAACTTCGTGACAGCATGCCTTATCTTCTTATCCTCTTTGATATCTTCATAATCGAAGTAGGTATCAAGAGCTTTGATCCAGTCCAACAACTCTTCTGCATCCAGGCTTCCTTCATAAGCTGGAATATCCATTTTGGTCTTGGAACTCATCCTGGCGATAGCTTTAATCAATCGCTCTGTTGATGCATCCTCTGATGTGACCTCTTCTTCATTCCCAGCTTCCTCTTCAACTTCGGAATCGCTAAGATCCCCTGCGCCAACTCCGCATCTCTGCGCTGTCTCCATCTCTTCAAGCCTTGCTCGGAGATCTCTCATCTGTCGCTCCATTTCTGGGTTTCCTGCCGGCCTGCCTCTTCTTCACGCATCCCTGTCTTCTGGAACAGGTGATTGCCTTTCTCTCCTGGGCGGCATGATAAATTCTTCTTCTCTGCTTCAGAAATCAAAGAGGTTCTAGCTCTGATACCACACTGACGCAGCACGCACCACCCGTACGCCCCGCTCCCACCAGGACCTTCCTTCACTTAGGCCCAAAGAGTTAAATCACTCTTCAACCCCCTGTCGGGAGTTCTCAATACCCACAGAACTCTTTTTCCCTGCGATCTCCCCTGTTCGACTTATCAGGAAATCGGGGTTCACGTTATCACGAAACTTGTGGGCATGTTTCTCATGCTATCCAAAACCTCGAATTCTGATGGGTCTTAGCGCCAACGCTTCTCCGTTCCTGTCAAGGATTTCCCTATCGGGAAATTGACATACACGATGTCGCGGTTCACTAGCACCATGAATCCCCGAACCCCGAACTCCAATATGCACGTGTGATCTCTCCTTGCCACGTCGCCTCCTCTCTCCATTCTATCGGGAATCGTGTGATCGTGGTTTCAAAGGTCGCAATCCCTTGGCACTGGAAATCCAGAATGCCGAACCCCGACTTCCCGAGATCCCGTGCCACGTGTCCTCGTAGCTATCAACAGCTCCAGCTACATCAGGAAATCGCTAATCGCGATTTCAACAAGTATGAAACTCCTACCTCCACGAACCCCGATAAGCCGGATCCCGATGGCCCTTGTTTCCTTCCTTCTCCTAAGGGCTAAATCCCGCGCAACTTCTCCAAAATCTGACTGTCAGCGGGACTTCGCGAGGCTCCTCTGCGAGACCTCGCCGTCGATTCCTCCTCCTTAAGGATTTCTCCCGCTCTAAAGCTTCTTCCTGCTCGAACTTTCTTCGAACCACCTTCTGGGTTCTCCTCCACGGTATCATGAAGGAACTATTCCTCCTGAGCTTTTCAACTCTGATTCCTTCAGAGACTTTACACACACTCTTTGTGTTCAACCTTCAACAACTCCCAAAGTGTTGAGTCTTTCAGACTCTGTGCACCTCCGCAACAGTAGTCTATGCCTTCTTTTGCTCAAACTAGCCACTGAGACTTCCAATTCATCCTGCACTTCTCCTGCACGACCCTACCAATCCACATCAACTTCTGGGTGAATGAGAATAAGGGTTTAACTGTCGAGCCTCATCAACACACTCTATGTGGATGAATTCAACTGCACTCTATGCAGGAATCTCCTGGCTCAGACAGAGAAATAATTGAAACTTATTCTCTTCTCTCTCTCTCTCAGACTTCAGTTAAAACCTGAAATCACATGTACATCATATTCAAAGCAATTGCATGACCATAAAGCAAACATTCATGAGAACATAAACAATATACACAGAGAAACGACACTAGCCATGAAATTGAATCACAGACTCTCTTCTATTAATTCAAATCTGTACATGGGGTTCTGTATACAATTTCTCTGATTTCTCTTCTCTTCTGAATGCTTCTGAATTATGTTACAATGTACAAAGGAGGGTGTCTATCTCCGTTTTCCCTCTCGAATTCTATATCTATCAAATCTACAATTAAAATTCCTATCTACCAGCATTAAATCTATTAAATGCCTCATCTACCTAAGGACGAGATCTTAAAGGCTCAAGGTCCCCTTTACAATACAAGTGTGCTTCTTTATAAATGACTTCATTAAAGAGCGACGCAACAGCTTCCAAGTATTTCAAAATGTGTGCTAGCGATGTCCAGCTGTTTCCTCTCAATGTGCTGGCTCGCTTGATGAGTGAGCGATGCTCCTGCATCAACTAACATCTATAAGACTTATAATACTTCATCCCTAACTACTCTAACTCATAACATCTCTAACCTATAACTCCTAAATATAATTGCTTATACTTATAATCATTAACCTCTAACACCTAGTTCCCCTAACTCTTAATACCTAGTTTCTATGATCCTAAAAAATGTTCACCTCTTGGCTTAGTTGGTTAATGCACCACCATTAAGGTTTTGCTTTAACTTTCAAATTTATGAGTTTAATATAAACCTTATTACTTGACCCATAATCTTTTATACCTAATTCCTAAATCTTATAATTAATATATCCCTTAATCTTTTATACCTAATTCCTAAATCTTATAATTATTTTTGTACAAAACATACTAATGGCATAAAATTCCCACACAAAGACAAAATTAATATCTTCTACATAAGTCTTTTGTCTTTTTTCAACGACTATGTAACGAATCTCAATTCTAAGAAGATTCAAATAGGACATAAGAACCTTAATTTATTTCCTTAACCATGGGTGACATGGTGACATAACACTATCATTCAATAGTAAAATTGTTACATTTCATTGTGAGGCATCATGTGTACTAAGGGCTTGAGCCACCATATCCATAAAGGAAACTTACCAAGAATATTTGTCTTATGAACAAGATATGGCACTTGTGACAACCTCCTCGTTACGACAACCACTCTTTAACAAGTGCAATTTTTTTTTTTTGTTTAAGGTGTGTGCGCATGTGTAAAAAGGAACATACACACTTGACTCTACGTCGCCACCCGACAACCGACAAGACGCAACCACGATGAACACAACCAGAAGGCTTAAGGCACACAATAGGTGACTGCAAGAAATAAACGACCATAGATATAAGGCGCACAACAAATAACTGCAAGCATTAACGACATACTGGGTTATGCACAGTACGAACACAAAAGGAAGAATCCACAATAGTGGATTTTACTATTTCTGCACAGGAAAGTAGGGCGTTTAATCTTAGTTCTCTGCTCCAGAGAGAGAGAAGGTCAAATAGACTCCTGGCCGTCTGCTCAGGAAAAAACTAGTAATTTCCGTCAAGTGTGTCGCAAGAGTTGAAACCCTGCCTTTAAAGGGACCGAGACTCTTGATACGACACATGATTCCTTACACAAGAATAATCACACACACAGACTTGTATCCTAGGATACAAGGAGGTGTCTACATCCCGCTCGACACGACTGACTCCATACTCAAATGACTCAACCAAGTACAACAATAAATAAATGCACGACCTCAACCTCAATGGAAGGCGCAAGGCAGAAGGATTCAGACAACGACCTACCAAGTTCAACGTTATATACTTGAACACGAAACCTCTTTCACTAAATCATAATACTCTATGGCACTCAGTTCAAGAAACCTCATCTTTTATGAATCATCATTAACTAAGGATTCAATAACATTATGATAAGACCACAAAGCCATTATATTCATGTGATATCTAACACTAAAACTTCATTTTAGTTTATATGGTCTTAACATTACCCTTGCATAATTCAACGATATTTTGCAATGGCATCACTCCTTACACATCATCATAACATTCATTTACAGTAAAGTACCAAGACCATAATACAAGGTTACCATAACTTGCAAATTAGATAGCAATTAATAGTACAATTATAGTTTAACTAACCCTAACAGTACCTTTTTATTTATTACAAGAATATTGCTTGACATAATTCAAGACTATACATTAAATATTCATTACCCCTATGATTTGCAACCTCCACCTAATACAAGGAGTTTATTTCCTTAATTAAATACATAAAGCAATTCCTTCTTTAATTAAATTCATAAAGTAATTCCTTCCTTAATTGAATACATAAGGCCATTCCTCATTCCACGGTAATAAGCATGATAATTTATTATTATTAGTGAAGGTACTATTTTTCCCTAACATAACAATCAAAACTTAACCATTTCCTAATAATAATGCCATTATATTCTAGCTCACAATAGCCTTGCCATAACATTAAAATTGCATTCCCTACTAGCTAACACTAACAATACATGTGCTTTAATTGGAAATAATGTTACCCTACACAGAATTAACCTTACTTTTTGTATTATAATGAATTGCAACAAAATATTATTAATTTACATTCATATATCTGGCGCTAACATTACATTGTAGTATGTGGAAAAACAATACCTCAACACAATTTACATTACTTTTTATATTATAATAATTTGCAACAGAGTATAATTAAATACGTTTCGGTATATAACACTACATTCATTGCCTTATGTGGCAATAACAGTACTCCAAATTAGAATCGACGTTACAATTGATTTCATAATAATTGTGCAACTAGATTCACCAAAGATTGCCTTCCAGTGGCATTCACTTAATGATTAAAATATCAAGCACTACAACTCATAATTCATAACATTAATTTACTGACAATTCGGCATTCGCTTACTGATTAAAATATCAAGCACTACAACTCATAATCCATAACCTTAAATTACTGACAATTTGGCATTTGCTTACTAATTAAAATATCAAGCACTATAGCTCATAATTCATAACATTAAATTACTGACAATTTGGCATTCGCTTACTGATTAAAATATCTAGTACTACAGCTCATAATCATAATGTTAAATTCTGAAAACTCCTTTACGTGTTACCCAACCAGATTACCCTGAAGGTTACAATACATGTACTAACAGTTTTTTTTTTCCATTTTTTTTTTCCTTTTTGTGTTACGCTGTGACTAAAACTAAACTATCGGCAGAGAGGGGGGGCATACCAGAATGAATGGGAAATGGTTGTGTAGCAAGGAGTCATGCCTCATCTGGAAGCCATCCCTAGTAGCAGTCAGGGAATCCCTGTCACCGCCGTACCTCGTGCAACTTGCAGAGGTGGAAAAAGGAGTGAAAGGTTCACGGTACATAGGCGAAATAGCCTGCATCTGGACACGGTTGGCAAGGGAAAAAATGTGAGGGCTGAACCCGTTGTAGGGGTGGGTTTATCGGAGTTTTAAGAATGACGAAATTGGCTTTAACGAGGTCCAGCCTTTCGTGCCAAGCTAAGCCTCTATGCCACACCCTGGGCGCCTCCCTTACATCTCACGTCTGTTAGAGGGTGGACAGTTAAGGGGGTCTTAAAGGGTTCGAAGAAACAGGTTTTAGAAGTTTTTAAATACCCTTGGGAATTCCCTTCAACCTGGCAGCGCCTCAGACCACTTGTGCAACAATCCATTCATTCCAAAACATGGTCTAAGGTAACACAGTCACACACTACAGTCCCTGCCACCACTCGCCTTAGTCGGCCTTGAACAACAATCACATGTAGTGGTTGGTGAGTTGGTGAAGGCTATAAAATTGCTTTAACCAAGTAATTCGTGGACACGTTTTGCTGAGTTAAAACACACTCCATTACGCATCGCGGGGCCTGAAGGAAAAATACCATCGCTAAGAGGGGTGCACAGTTGCAGAAACACTAACAGGGTGTCACTCGGGGCATACATCACAAATTACCCTTAACCCAAGACAGAACCCAACCCTGCTCCGAGATTTTAGAAGCATAAACATAACCATGATCGTAGGGCAGACGATTGCGCCACTCGATCTCACACAGGCCTCTACAGTTTTCCCAAAAATTTACATAGTCTGAAATAACTGAATACCACTCCTGCTATCGACTGCAGAAGTTCTGGCCCAGAATTTAAGAAATTATCCCAATAAAAAATACAACACTACACATTCCCTAAAATCCAATCCCTATACTCAACCGAAGTTGAGGTTTCGACTGCAAAAACCCAGGAATATTCCAGGAAGTGCTAGAAGGAACTATACACAATCCCAAATTTAAATCAACCACAAGTTGTTAAAAAAAAAAACGCTTCCAAGTAAAGAAGGGATGCATGGCCCGACAGAAACACAACCCAAGGATGCAATAAGTAAAACTCGTCTAGGTAAGGATCGATACCGGGTAAGGGTTTCCACGCTACCGAATTGGGACTGTAGGTAAAATAAATGAAGGGCAGCTACTAACGCAATGGGGGCCATAAAATGCAGAAGGATGAAGTATCTCCTGGGCAATTCATAGATCATACAAGGACAACGAAAAACATGGCGAGAAACCAAATTTATTCCATCTAGAAGCAAATCATCATGCAAACCAACTAACTAGAGCTACTAGTTTTTAGATGGGTGTACCTTAAGCAAAGACGAAGGTTCCACTGCCGATGTTCTGCGCTAGTGCTCTGTCCCGCTCCGCTTGCCGACCGTCAAGACTACACCGGTACCTCCCAGCCAATCGCTAGGGGTACTCTGCTTCCCCCTCAGCCCCCCGAGCTGCAAAGGGGCCACACACTGTCCATATGGTAGATCTAGCTTCCCCGCTCGCCTTGCAAGGCTAAGATACCACTCCTATCCGAGCTGGAAAATCCCAACTCCTCACAAGAAATCAGTCAAGTCCAAATCCATCAGCGTAACGTTACGCTAATAACCCCCTCCCCCATCTTCCTCATCTACCTTTCTTTTATAGAGTTTTCAGACCCACCCTTGCCCTAAATCACATTTAATTTAAGTTTTAATGAAAACCCTCTAAAAAT
>ML784288.1:249455-261500 GCA_009831015.1 Picea engelmannii | reverse complement strand
TTTTTTATTATCTTTTGTTCTTTCACAAGTTAGGAATTAATTTCTTCTTTGCAAATTTTTAAATCCCTTAGTTTAATTAAATCCCTACTCTCTTCATTTACCCCAAGAATTTTATGAAGACCCAACTATTACCTAAGTGGTTTTTTGTTTAAATTGTTATTTTTATTCCAGGGTCCTTTTCCTTAAGGTTAGACTAAGTTTTTACCCTAATAAGTTTTAGACTTAGGACTTAGATTCTGAACTGGGCGACACTTGGTTAGGGAAGTTGTTTAAGGATTTCTTAAGGCGTTAAAGTCTTAGGGCCATATAGGTTTGTTTCTTCCTCAACATAAATGCGACGTGCCCTTCAGGATGCACCACGTGCTCCAAGGGTGCCACTCTCCTCGTTCGTTTCTTTTGCGCGATGTGCCCTTCAGGATGCACCACGTGCTCCAAGGGTGCCACTCGCCGACTCGACTGATTGGTAGACATCTATAACCTCTGGATTCAACACTCCGCCAGGTGAACTTGTGGGAGACTAAGGGCTCTAAGTAATAAGGCCCCCGCCTTATTGCGCGCCCCTTAGAATCATCATGAGCGACTATCGCAGTCTACCCTCACGACATCGTGGATCCTCTCGAACTAGGTAATCGTTAACCTACAGTTCGAGCCACGACGGGAGTGCTAGTAGGCTGTGGCAGGGCTGCTGTCCATGCCTCTCCCTCAACCTCTCTGGAAATCGTGTGTGGACCCTTTACCCCATATGTGAGTCTAGTCGGCAAGCTATCATCAGCCTGTATCATCAACAATCGTGTCAGAACATGTCAATCATCAAATCATCAAATCAATGAAATATCACAGTAAATAAATCAACCCAATTAGCACACTCCCTGACTCAATCCGTAGTCCAAGGGGTTCCACCGATGCCTCTGCATCATCAAGGTCCAAAACCCTGTACACTCAATAAAACTGAGTCAATAGCACTTGTCTACATCAAATAGTAAAAATTCATGTCGTCTATCATAACGCATCATAATCAAGTATAAATGTTTTAACATCAGAAAAGTCCAAATCACTTACGAGCAAGTGTCCTCAAATAATAAGTTTTCTCAGTGCGCCAGAGAGGGATGTTACATACACCCCCTCTTGGTCTAAACTTCGTCCCAAATTTTCTCAGTATAAATTCCGAAATAAATGTATCACAGTGTCATAAGTCTATCTATCAAACAAAAATGGAAATTGCTGGCGCATATCATATGCGTCCTCCCAGGTCGCCGAGTGCGGACTATAACTGTCCCACTGGACCTTGACTTGATCTACCGTTCGACGTCGTAACTATCGAATGTGATGATCTAAGATGCGGACCGGCTCAGCCGTGAGCACTCCCTCATCCGATACCTGCAAGGAACTCATGTCAATCACATGTGTAGGATCACTAATATAATGTCTCAGAATAGATACATGAAAAACATCGTGCATACGCCTCAAAGAATCAGGCAAGGCTAGTTGATAGGCCATGGGCCCCTTTCTCTCCACAATCTTGAAAGGTCCCACGAATCTAGGAGAGAGTTTAGCTCCCTTTCCAAACTTGATAGAACTCTTATGCGGTTTAACCCACAAGACGACTCGATCGTTGACCTCGTAACTACGGTCGACTCGGTGTGCATTGGCATAATTCTTCTGTCGATCCTGTGCTTCTTTAATCCTTTGTCTTATGGTTTTCATTTGCTCTTCCATTTCTTGGATCGCTTCTGGTCCCACCAGGACCCTATTCTCAAGTCGATCCCAACTCAAGGGCGTCTGACACGGTCGCCCATAAAGAAACTCAAAAGGCGCCATCTTAATGGTGCTATGGTAACTGTTGTTGTAAGAGAACTCTACTAGAGGCAACAATTCCTCCCAACGCTTCTGTTGGTCCATCATGTACATGTGCAACATGTCTTCCAAGGTTTGGTTCATNGCAGTACTAAAATTAAGTTGGGTTCCCAAGGCCTCTTGGAAACTCGTCCAAAATCGTCCAGTAAACACCGATCCTCGATCGGATATAATCTTCTTAGGCACGCCATGCAGCCTCACAATATCACTGATGAAAATTCTCGCTATGTCAGGTGCTTGATACGTCATACGCATCGGAATAAAGTGAGCACTCTTCGTCAGAGTGTCTACTACTACAAAAATCGAGTTGTGTCTCCTTGCCATCAGTGGCAATCCAACAATAAAATCCATCGAAATGAATTCCCATTTAGATTCCGGAATGGCATGTGGTTGAAGTAATCCTGTCGGGTGTCTATGTTCATCCTTTACTTGCTGACACTCTAGACATATGGCCACATAGTTGACTATGTCAGCCTTCATTCCCTTCCAGAAGAATAAGGGTTTAAGGTTTTCCCTCATCTTCGTGACTCCTGGGTGAGCCATGTAAACTACTCTATGAGCCTCGCTCAGGATCAACATCCTCAACTCGTTGTTTGGCGGTACGTAAATCTGACCTCTAAACCTCAATAACCCATCACTATCAAAAGAAAATCCCTCATATCGTGGTACCATCATTGTGTTTTGTCCAATAAAATCCTCGACTTCTTTGTACCAGTCATCATCACGCTGTAAAGTGAGAATCTTCTCACGTAGATTCGTCTGAAGAGGCAACACAACAAAGATGCGTGGTCTCCGACTCAAAGCATCAGCCACTCAGTTCACTGTTCCCTTTATGTAAGTAATCTCGAAGTCGTACTCGCTAAGAAATTCCGACCAACGCCGTTGTCATGCGTTCAGGTCGCTTTGTGTAAAAATGTGTTGTAGTCCACAATGATCAGTCTTTAGTTCAAATTTTCGTCCAACAAGGTAGTGTCTCCAAACCTTCAAGGCATATACGATGGCTAATAACTCCAAATCATGCGTCACGTAGTTCTCCTCATGCCTTCTCAGCTTCCTCGAAATGTAAGAAATCACTCGTCCGTCTTGCATCAAGACTCCGCCCAAACCTTCCTTGGATGCATCAGTGCATACCAAGAAGTCTGCGTCCATGTTAGGGACCTTTAGTATCGGCGCTATCGTCAAAAAATCCTTAAGCCTCTGAAATGCTTCCACGCATTTCTCGGTCCAAACAAACTTCTTGTTTTTCTTCTGCAATTTCGTGATCAGATTTGCTATCTTTGAAAATCCCTCGACATCATCGATAGTATCCTGCTAAACCCATAAAACTATGCACTTCTGTGACATTCTTCGGCGCAGGCCATTCCATAATAGCCTCAACCTTGGCTGGATCCACGACGATACCTTCGTCGGAGATGACATGCCCTAAGTAGTGAATCCTCGATTGATAAAAAGAGCATTTGGACAACTTCCCATACAATTTGTGCTCTCGCAGACACTGTAGTACCAAACACAAGTGCTCGTCATGCTCTTCCGTCGTCCGAGAGTAGATAAAAATATCGTCAATGAATACTTGGATGAACTTGTCCAAGTACTCGCAGAACACCCCGTTCATCAAACTCATGAATACCCCTGGGGCGTTTGTCAGTCCAAACGGTAAAACAGTAAACTCATAATGTCCAAATCTCATCTTAAAGGTGGTCTTAGGGATGTCATCCTCCTTTATCCATAACTGGTGATACCCTGATCGCAAATCGATCTTGGAGAACACCGTCGCACCCTTCATTTGATCGAACAAATCATCAATTCTAGGTAAGGGATACTGATTCTTGATCGTAGCCTTGTTCAGTTGACGGTAATCAATGCAAAGCCTCCATGATCCATCCTTCTTTCATATGAAAATACTAGTGCACCCCACGGTGACACACTAGGGCATATCAATCCCAGGTCCAACAACTCCTTCAGTTGCATTTTCAGCTCTTGCAACTCCGGGGTCGACATTCGATAAGGCGTTCTTGCTATCGGTTCGGTCCCCGGTTTCAGGTCTATGGTAAACTCCAGTTCCCTATTTGGCGGCATCCCATGCAACTCCTCTGGGAATACGTCCGCAAAATCCTTCACCACCGGAAGGTGTTCTAGACCTTCCACAACTCCCTTTTCGTTTAGAGTGAGGATCGCATAAAGCTTGCACCCCTTGCGCATACTCTTCTGTAATTGTAAGGAAGAGATGAACCTCAGGGATACTCCCTGGTTCCATCCTACAATCACCCATCTCTGTCCTTCATCATCGACCAAGCTCAACCTCTTTGTCTTACAGTTGAGTATCGCCTCATGCAATTCCAACCAATCCATACCAATCACGACGTTGTGAGATCCTAATATTGTGACGTACAAGTTGACCCTCGTGACAAACTCTCCCAGGTTAAGGGCACAGCCCATAACCTTTCCTCCAACCTTCTGTTTGGCTCCTGAAGCCATCTCTACGAAGCTAAACTAGTCTTGTTCGACTGCCTTTACCTTAATCCTTTTTAGCGCTGCACCAGAAATGAAACTCTTAGTAGCACCTGGGTCTATCAAAATACTAAGGGTCTGGTCAATGACAGTACCTGTCGTCTCAAGCATAGTCGACTGGTGATCTTCCTGGTGATTATTCACCGCCGCATGAATCCGATGGGCCTTGCCCATATCTCCCACGGTAGCGGGTCTGGCTGATCCGGACGCTCTGGTCCTCTCCACAGGACAATCGCGCTGGAAGTGTGGCTTCCCACATGTCCAACACCCCTTCTTCGGCCCAGTAGTCCTGGTACCTGAAGTAGAAGACGACGGCCCACTGGCCTAGAACCCTAGTCTGTTCTATTGAACAGGCCTAAACTGCTACTGCTGCGGGCGACGCTGTTGTTGGTGTTGTGATCCCCGATAAGGTGTCCGTTGTTGAGGCGACGGTCATCGGGGTGTAGTGAAAGTGGATCCTCTTTGGAAATGACGATATCTTGGCGTATGTCTCGCTGGTGTCTGATGCTGTGGTGTACCCGATGAACCCTGCCTGGATGGTCTCGCTGGAGTCCTGGTCTGACCCACACTGATAAGCTCCTCCTCCACTATGAGGGCCTTTTGGACAACGTCGTGCAAGGTTTGAGGCATCAAGATCCTAACCTTTGCATGCAGGTTGTCGTTAAGGCCAAACACAAACCTGTTGACTTTGAGCTTCTCAGTGTTAAGGTGTGGAGCATACCGGAGCAGCACCATAAAACGTGCCTCGTACTCGGGCACCGTACGACCTCCCTGTCGTAATGCGTTGAACTCATTGAGCTGACGCTCAATGAATTCCTCTGAAAGGTACCTCTCTCGGAACCGTTCCTCAAACAGTTCCCATGACATGTCTTCAATGACCATGTTCAGCTACGGCAGGAGCGTCTTTCACCATAGAAGAGCGCTCTCCTTCATTTCAAAGACCGCCATGAAGAACTTCATGTTGGAGGTATAATCGTGAAGTGAGAAGCACATTGCCATATTCTCCAACCATGTCTCGGCTGCGGCGCCATCTGGGACACCAAAGAACTCAGGAAATTTTACCTTCTCGAGTTCACGGTGAATGCTACTTGTAACGGTCGGTGCGCACGGTGGAACCTCAGCGGGTGCCGACGCCCTGGCTTCGTCTCTATCCAATCGGTTGATCAGTGCCTCAGACATGCGCTGAAAGGACCTCATCATCTCGACCACGTCTCCAACTGCTATTTGCTCCTGTCCAAGAACCTGCTCGCCTCCCTGGGGGTTAGACCCCTCAGGCATGGATGCTACTGGAGGCGTCATGCTTCCTCCCCTAGCACCCCGTTGTCTGCCTCCACGGCATCCTCTAACCATGATTACCTTATGCACATAATCAACTCGATTAGCAACAATATAATCAAATCTAATCATGTCAATGGAAGCCGTAGCGAATCCAAAGCCGTGGGTTGAACCTTGCTCTGATACCATATGTGACAACCTCCTCGTTACGACAACCACTATTTAACAGGTGCAATTTTTGTTTTGTTTAAGGTGTTTGTGCGCGTGTAAACAGGAACATACACACTTGAATCTACGTCGCCACCCGACAACCGACAAGATGCAACCACTATGAACACAACCAGAAGGCTTAAGGGACACAACAGGTGACTGCAAGAAATAAATGACCATAGACAAAGGCGCACAACAAATAACTACAAGCATTAATGACATACTGGGTTATGCACGGTATGAACACAAAAGGAAGAATCCATAGTAGTAGATTTTACTATTTCTGCATAGGAAAGCAGGGCGTTTAATCTTAGTTCTCTGCTCCGGAGAGAGAGAAGGTCAGATAGGCTCTTGGCCGTCTGCTCAGGCAAAAACTAGTAATTTCCATCAAGTGTGTCACAAGAGTGGAAACCCTGCCTTTAAAGGGCCCAAGACTCTTGATACGACACAAGATTCCTTACACAAGAATAATCACACACACAAACTTGCATACTAGGATACAAGGAGGTGTCTACATCCTACCTGACACGACTGACTCCATACTCAAATGACTCAACCAAGTACAACAATAAATAAACGCACGAAAGAAACCTCAATGGAAGGCGCAAGGCAGAAGGATTCAGACAACGACCTACCAAGTTCAACGTTATATACATGAACACGAAACCTCTTTCACTAAATCATAATACTCTATGGCGCTCAGTTCAAGAAAACTCATCTTTTATGAATCATCATTAACTAAGGATTCAATAACATTATGATAAGACCACAAAGCCATTCTATTCATGTGATATCTAACACTAAAACTTCATTTTAGTTTATATGGTCTTAACATTACCCTTTCATAATTCAACGATATTCTGCAATGGCATCACTCCTTACATATCATCATAACATTCATTTACAGTAAAGTACCAAGGCCATAATACAAGGTTACCATAACTTGCAGAATAGATAGCAATTAACAATACAATTGTAGTTTAACTAACCCTAACAGTACCTTTTTATTTATTACAAGAACATTGCTTGACATAATTCAAGACTATACATTAAATATTCATTATCCCTATGATTTGCAACCTCCACCTAATACAAGGAGTTTCTTTCCTTAATTAAATACATAAAGCAATTCCTTCTTTAATTGAATTCATAAAGTAATTCCTTCCTTAATTGAATACATAAGGCCATTCCTCATTCCACGGTAATAAGCATGATAATTTATTATTATTATTGAAGGTACTACTTTTCCCTAACATAACAATCAAAACTTAACCATTTCCTAATAACAATGCCATTATATTCTAGCTCACAATAGCCTTGCCATAACATTAAAATTTCATTCCCTACTAGCTAACACTAACAATACATGTGCTTTAATTGGCAATAACGTTACCCTACACAGAATTAACCTTACTTTTTGTATTATAATGAATTGCAACAAAATATTATTAATTTACATTCCTATATCTGGCGCTAACATTACATTGCAGTATGTGGAAAAACAATACCTCAACACAATTTACATTACTTTTTATATTATAATAATTTGCAACATAGTATAATTAAATATGTTCCGGTATCCAACACTACATTCATTGCCTTATGTGGCAATAACAATACTCCAAACCAGAATCGACGTTACAATTGATTTCATAATAATTGTGCAATTAGATTCACCAAAGATTGCCTTCCAGTGGCATTCGCTTACTGATTAAAATATCAAGCACTACAACTCATAATTCATAACATTAAATTACTGACAATTCGACATTCGCTTACTGATTAAAATATCAAGCACTACAACTCATAATTCATAACCTTAAATTACTGACAATTCGGCATTCGCTTACTGATTAAAATATCAAGCACTACAACTCATAATTCATAACATTAAATTACTGACAATTCGGCATTCGCTTACTGATTAAAATATCTAGTACTACAACTCATAATCATAACGTTAAATTCTGACAACTCCTTTACGTGTTACCCAACTAGATTACCCTGAAGGTTACAATACATGTACTAACAGTTTTTGTTTTCCTTGTTTTTTTTCCTTTTTTTGTTACGCTGTGACTAAAACTAAACTATCAGCAGAGAGGGGGGGAGTACTAGATTGAATGGGTGACGGTCACGCAGCAAGGAGTCATGCCTCATCTGGAAGCCATCCCTAGCAGCGGTCAGGGAATCCCTGTCACCGTCGTACCTCGTGCAACTTGCAGAGGTGGAAAAAGGAGTGAAAGGTTCACGGTACAGAGGCAAAATAGCCTGCATCTGGACACGGTTGGCAGGGGAAAAAATGTGAGGGCTGAACCCGTTGTAGGGGTGGGTTGATCAGAGTTTTAAGAATGATGAAATTGGCTTTAACGAGTTCCAGCCTTTTGTGCCAAGCTAAGCCTCTACGCCACACCCTGGGCGCCTCCCTTACATCTCACGTCTGTTAGAGGATGGACAGTTAAGGGGGTCTTAAAGGGTTCGAAGAAACAAGTTTCAGAAGTTTTTAAATACCCCCGGGAATTCCCTTTAACCTAGCAGCGCCTCAGACAACTTGCGCATCAAGCCATTCATTCCAAAACGTGGTCTAAGGTAACACAGTCACACACTACAGTCGTTGCCACCACTCGCCTTAGTCGGCCTCGAACAACAATCACATGCAGTGGTTGGTGAGTTGGTGAGGGCTATAAAATTGCTTTAACCAAGCAAGTCGTGGACACGTTTTGCCGAGTTAAAACACACTCCATTACGCATCACGGGGCCTGAAGGAAAAATACCATCGCTAAGAGGGGTGCACAGTTGCAGTAACACTAATAGGGTGTCACTCAGGGCATGCATCACTAATTACCCTTACCTCAAGATAGAACCCAACCCTGCTCCGAGAGTTTAGAAGAATAAACATAACCATGATCGTAGGGAAGAAGGTTGCGCTACTCGATCTCACGCGGGCCTCTACAGTTTTCCCAAAAATTTACACAGTCCAAAATAACTGAATCCCACTCCTGCTATCGACTACAGAAGTTCTGGCCCATAATTTAAGAAATGATCCCAATAAAAAATACAACACTACACAGTCCCTAAAATCCAATCCCTATACTCAACTGAAGCTGAGGTTTCGGCTGCAAAAACCCAGGAATATTCCAGGAAGTGCTAGAAGGAACTATACACAATCCCAAATTTAAATCAACCACAAGTTGTTAAAAAAAAAAACGCTTCCAAGTAAAGAAGGGATGCATGGCCCGACAGAAACACAACCCAAGGATGCAATAAGTAAAACTTGTCCAGGTAAGGATCGATACCGGGTAAGGGTTTCCGTGCTACCGAATTGGGACTGTAGGTAAAATAAATGAAGGGCAGCTACTCACGCAATGGGGGCCATAAAATGCAGAAGGATGAAGTCTCTCCTGGGCGATTCATAGATCATACAAGGACAACGAAAAACATGGCGAGAAACCAAATTTCTTCCATCTAGAAGCAAATCATCATGCAAACCAAGTAAATAGATTTACTAATTTTTAGATGGGCGTACCTTAAGCAAAGACGAAGGTTCCGCTACCGCTGTTCTGTGCTAGTGCTCCGTCCCGCTCCACTCGCCGATCGTTGAGACTACACTGGTACCTCCCAACCAATCTCTAGGGGTACTCTGCTCCCCCCTCAGCCCCCCGAGCCGCAAAGGGGCCACACACTGTCCAGATGGTAGATCTAGCTTCCCAGCTCGCCTCGCAAGGCTGAGCTACCACTCCTATCCGAGATGGAAAATCCCAACTCCTCACAAGCAATCAATCAAGTCCAAATCCGGCAGCATAAAGTTACGCTAATAACCCCCTCCCCCATCTTCCTCATCTACCTTTCTTTTATAGAGTTTTCAGACCCACCCTTGCCCTAAGTCACATTTAATTTAAGTTTTAATGAAAACCCTCTAAAAATTCTCTGTCTTACAAGTGTCACTCATCCCCCACGTTTCTCCAAAATTATTTTCTTTAAATTTATCAAAAGGCTCATTTCCCTATTTTTATTATTCCCCTTCTTCCCCCCCCTCCTTTTTTTTTTTTAAAACCAGAAAGGTAATTGCGCTAATTAATCTTTTCATTTTATTTTTTTTATAATATCTTTTGTTCTTTCACAAGTTAGGAATTAATTTCTTCTTTGCAAATTTTTAAATCCCTTAGTTTAATTAAATCCCCACTCTCTTCATTTACCCTAAGAATTTTATGAAGACCCAACTATTACCTAAGTGGGTTTTTGTTTAAATTGTTATTTTTATTCCAGGGTCATTTTCCTTAAGGTTAGACTAAATTTTTACCCTAACAAGTTTTAGACTTAGGACTTAGATTATGAATTGGGTGACACTTGGTTAGGGAAGTTGTTTAAGGATTTATTAAGGCGTTAAAGTCTTAGGGCCATCTAGGTTTGTTTCTTCCTCAACATCAATGTGACGTGCCCTTCAGGACGCACCATGTGCTCCAAGGGTGCCACTCGCCTCGTTCATTTCTTTTGCCCGACGTGCCCTTCAGGATGCACCACGTGCTCCAAGGGTGCCACTCACTGACTCGAATGATTGGTAGACATCTATAACCCCTGAAGTCAACACTCCGCCAGGTGAACTTGTGGGAGACTAAGGGATCTAAGGAATAAGGCCCCCGCCTTATTGCATGCCCCTTAAAATCATCGTGAGCGACTGTCGCAGTCTGCCCTCACGGCATCGTGGATTCTCTCAAACTAGATAATCGTTAACCTACAGTTCGAGCCAGGACGAGAGTGCTAGTAGGCTGTGGCAGGGCTGTTGTCCACGCCTCTCCCTCAACCTCTCTGGAAATCGTGTGTGGCACCTTTACTCCATATGTGAGTCTGGTCGGCAAGCTATCGTCAGCCTGCATCATCAACAATCGTGTCAGAACATGTCAATCATCAAATCATCAAATCATCAAATCAATGAAATATCACATTAAATAAATCAACCCAATTAGCACACTCCCTAACTCAATCCGGAGTCCAAGGGGTTCCACCGATGCCTCTGCATCATCAAGGTCCAAAACCCTGTACACTCAATAAAACTGAGTCAATAGCACCTGTCTACATCAAATAGTAAAACATCATGTCGTCTATCATAACACATCATAATCAAGTATAAATGTTTTAACATCAGAAAAGTCCAGATCACTTGCGAGCAAGTGTCCTCAAACAATAAGTTTTCTCAGTGCGCCAGAGCGGGATGTTACAGTACTATCCATTTTGAGGTTTGGCATAGAGATTTTTCTTATAGAATACACTACATTGCACCATAATATAATCCCTACATGCCTTTCAAACCATGTAACACCATTCAAATTAGACACAATATTCTTGCGACGAATTAGCTATACTATCGATGAACTTTTTTTGTCGATATTATAGCAAATTCATCACAAGATTATTTACATTCGTCTATCTTGCGACAATATCAAATGATGTTTGGATTCATTTCATATTTGGTTTATCAACTTGAAATCTCAATTTGATACTTTGCAGTACACTTGCTGGACCTTTAGTCAAATACAAATATGAAACTTGGAATCATTAACATATCTACTAGAACATATGAAAAATAGGGTTTATGGTTTCCATGATGAATTGATGATGGAAGAAAGTGGGTGTGTCACTCAAATTTGAGTCCAGAAACCCTCCCATAGTGTTAAGGCATGCCAATAGTCTATCCATGAAAAATTTCAGTGTTTCCATAAACTATTTGAAAAAATTTCAAAGTTGGCCCCATTCGCAAGTCCATGTTGCCAGTGTCTAGTCCTTGTGCAATTTTCCGTTCCTCCTTCATTGTTCCTCATTCCTCTTTCCTTGACCATGGTGTAGTCCCCAAGATCCATTATTTTTGTAAAAAATTACATACTAATGGCATAAAATTATCGACGAACTTTTTTCGTCGATAGTATAGAAAATTCGCCACAATATTATTTACATTCGTCTCTCTTGCGACGATATCAAATGATGCTTGGATTCATTTCATATTTGGTTTATCAACTTGAAATCTCAATTTGATACTTTGCATACACTTGCTGGACCTTCAGTCAAATACAAATATGAAACTTGGAATCATTAACATATCTACTAGAACATATGAAAAATAGGGTTTATTGTTTCCATGATGAATTGATGATGGAAGAAAGTGGGTGTGTCACTCAAATTTGAGTCCAGAAACCCTCCCATATCATT
>ML784288.1:141174-210365 GCA_009831015.1 Picea engelmannii | reverse complement strand
TGATTCATCTTTGAAATAAGTATTATACATATTCTTAGTTCGATATCTTATATAATGCTTATCTTTTTTCTTCCCAAATTTGTCAGTATCAACATTTTCTAATATTTCATCATCAATGTTGATAGATTCTCCTGCATATTTCAATTTAAAGTTTATATTAGAAAACATAACCCGAACACAAATTCACTAAGTTATATATACTTGAGTGTTCATCTTGTATTAATCTAAATTTATGTATGCATACCTATAGGTGATTCGTCTTTTGATTCAATTTCGGTTTCAATGTCTTCTTCGACATTATGAGACAAATCTATTTATGGGTGAAATCATGAAGATGGGTTACACTTTTGCTTGTTTTATGAGAAAAAAAAATGTATTTTCACAAGTTATTCAACTTCCGACATAGAAAAGTATTTTTTTTATTTAGAATTTCACTTTATAGTAAAAACAAAACTTGTGAAGAATTGTGTTAGCTTTCCAATGACTATTTTTCAATTTTTTTTATCACAATTTGATATGTCAATTTGACAATTGTTTAACAGTATGCTCCTTAAACATGAAATGAATGATAATGAGTTACTTATTTCTACAACAATGTATCTATTATTAAACTTATGTTTTTAAGAAACGAAATATGCTGCAACAATCTACGGAGACTCTATTTTATTATGACTATTATTTTGAATTTAACGGATGAATATTATAATTTCTAGAATTTTTTGAAGTTGACCAAGCTGAAAACATTACAGATTTTAAACACATGTTTTTCTACACATTGTATCTATCTTAATTTTTACTTAAAACTAAAATCTAAATATACCCTTTTGAAAATAACAGTTTAAGGATTATGAATATATTTTTTTCCAAATTTTTCACTGTATATTTTTAGAGATACTAATATTTCATTTCACCAAATCATAATGTCTGCTGGAAATATTATGTAGTGACTTTTTTTTTAAATTAAATAAAATTAGATAAAAAGAAAGAAAATGAAAACAAATTATAAGAATTGAAAGTAGATTCAATTTTGGAAATATTGGTGTCATTTCCAAAACCAAATTCTCAGTGTTTGCAAGAGTCTGCAACCTCTGAAGTTTAGTTAAGCTTGGGGCAATTCTCTGGTTTTAGTTTTCAGTTCCAATTTCCTTTTTTCGGCCAAAATAATATTTCGGCCGAAAAAATAATATTTCGTTCGAAAGACTAAAATCTAATGGAAACCGTCAAAACTGCACGGTTTCCAAGTCTTTCGACCGAAAGACTGTCGAACGAATTTCGTCTGTCGGAAAAAATGAAACGACACGTCGTATCGTTTTCTTTCGCGCCAAATTGTATAAATAGGCTTTCGGATGAACACATTTAACACAATCCATCGAATGAACAGAGAGATATAAGCTCGAGGATAGGGATTTCAAAGCATTTCTATTACTGATTACAGTTGTGTTCTTTTCTTTCTTTATTTCTTCCTGTTATTCCATAGGCTTAATCAGAGGATCGATATCGATACATGGTGGTTTTTTAGAGCACTAAAACAAAGTTTCGAAACATCTTTTTGGTTTTTGTTGAATAAGGTAAATAATGTTTGTTCAAGTTTTTATTGGAATAACAATTTATATGTTGAAAGATAAATGTTGAGCATTTTTTCAAGGTGAAGTCTTTGTTGAACATATATTTTACAGATAACTATAAAAGTCATGGGAAACAAAAGCTTGCGCAAGAGAAAATATGATCTCACTTGAGATGATACTCGCCAAATCGAACAAAGGAAAGAGTTGTTTTGGAGAAAGAAACAAGAACGTGCAAATATTGAAGAAATAAACGATGATAATGTCAATAGAGATTTTCGACAAGAAGAAGTTCAACCAGGTATGCATGCACATATGATGATCGAGAACACAACACACATTGGGATTGTATTCAAAAAGTACAAAATTCAAAGTATAGAATTCAAATTAAAAATATTGTAAATAATATAATTGATTGTAATTACAATTTGATGTTTTTAAAAAAACATAACATTCGATCCGCCATCAATGTGACCATATTTCCTACAATGTTTTGTAGTTGTTGCTATTAAAATTCTTATGGGACATCTGAGACAACATTTTTTATAAGGGCAATAACATCTACCATCACCCTTTTCACCCTCTTTACTTTTTTCCCCATCTCTAACAACATTTTGAGACATTTTTCCGCACAAAAATACCCTTTCAGAACCGTCGTTGTTATAGCAAGATTGTCGCAACATCTTCAAATCGTCAAATATTTATAGGCCAATTTTAGGTCACCATCGTCGCAATTGCGACGATAGTGACCTAAAAATATATATATTTTTTACAGTTATTTATTTTAGGTCATTTTCAACGGTAAAGTTTGACTAAATTATTATGGTCAACTATCGTCGCTTATGCGACGACCAATCTAAGGTCGTCGCTTATGAGACAAATATTGACTATTACAATTTAGTCAAACTGTAGGTGTCGAACTTGCGACGAACACGGGGTAGATTTAGAAAAAAAAAACTTTTTCTCTTGCATGTTGCGACGAAAGAGTACTTTTGTCGCAAGTGGTCGTCGCAAATTTTTCAATATGTAGTAGTGTCTCATGGATTTCTTTTGTTGTAGGTTGATTTAGGTCAATTAATAACTTGGGATTTCTTTCCCTAAATTCATACCTGTCCCTTTTCAAGATGAACTCACAATGATCTCCTCTCCTGTATGATTTTCTAGAATTTGAACTTCTTGCATATTTGTACCTAGTAGCTCATACACCTCAGGGATTTATGTTGGATCTTTCTCCAATTCATCTTCAAAATTCAATGTATCTAGGCACCTGTGACTATTTCTTTGTTATATACATATACATATACATATGTACACACACACACACACACACACACATAATTCAAAATTGTCACTATTCATGTTTTAAAACATGGCCCAACAACCTCGATTTGATGAAAACACTAGCAAGTATAGACACGATCTTCCTAGATCATCATCCTAATCCTCATTTGATGAAATTATAATTTTTTGGCATGCTGGGTGTTGGAAGTAGACCAAAGCGGAAAGAAAGGCTATTTTGGGAAGGAAGGCATGCATGAGGAAAACAACAGCTGGAAGGAAGAGAAGCATGCACAGATGCATGGAAGACCTAACGATGTTAGGGTTAGGGTTTTTGTAATACATTGTAATAGCCGATGAGCTAGACAGATATAAATATAGATACCTAGGTCTCATAGGGGAGACCAAAGTCAGGTTTAGAGAGTCGATGAAGTGGATATAGAGAAGTAGCCCAAGAGGGGGTGAACCACAGTAAAACCTATGTTACGTGATTGAATGCATGTGTTTCTTTACTGTTGATTAAGTAGGTATTGGCATGCTAAATGAATGAGTAGATTATACTCCATGCATAATCATGAATGACATTACATTGCTTTAATAAGTTAAATAGAACTCTCAGCGCACACTTCTTAGATCTCCACTCAATCCTGGACTACAAACACTTGAGTATTGTAGTCACCCATTAAGACTATCTCGAGCGAGACTGTGTAGTGCACTCTGTGCACTGTGTTGACTTTTGGTTTACCAGGAGGGCCGATAGTTTTAGAGGCTTTGTTGGAACCCCAATAGATATGAACCCTGGGTCAATCAAGTTAAAGGTATAAAATCAAAAAATTAAACCAACAACAACGATGTTTTTACATGGTAAAACCCCAATGGGGAAACATATATGGCCCCAACCAATGTGGCCACTTGAGACAATTTATTAATAAAAAAGAGAATATTACCACTATTTATCATCAACAAATGACCCTCCATTCTCTTTAAATAGATATCATGGATCAATTGGGTGCCAATCCATGGGTCAATACAACTATTAAGATCATTCCATATCTAGAACATATCATGGCCATCAGATTACATAACCACAAATGCATACTAGTTCATATAAAAGAAACACACTAAGAAATAAACTTTAACCCAATGAAACATTAGACAAAGTTGATTTTAACCAAATCTTAAGTATCTAAATATCCTAACACTTCAACCAACCAACTTTTTTCAGGTGGGAGGTGGGGTGTGATGGGAGGAGAGCTGGAAATGAAATATATCTTTGTGAGTTTTTTTTTATCAAAGTGAAGCATCTCAAGAATAATCATGGTGATATATCTCTAGTCCTTATACCTTCTATAATTTCTCAATGATCGATGAAATTCTCTAAACAAACAATGAAACTAACCACATATTTCATAATAAAGGGATCTATTGATGAAATGATATTTCAATTTTTAAGGATCATGTTTGATGCTTCTCAATGAAATATCAAGTAGCATATGATAAATAAAATTTTGTAAAGTATACGTTAGATACATATGTAATATATCGAGACCAACATACTAAGGGTAGAATGGAATTCCTAACTTAAAAAGATTTATGAATTCCCTGATGTCGTGGACAACACTCAAATAATTTTTATAGAGGAATACATTTTTTCTTTAGAATACATATGATTAAGGGTTTAGTGGATCAAAAGAGGGAAATATAAGGACATCAAATACTACCAATAATCAATCCTTAAAATTGGAGGGCCTATCCTCATCCCTCATATTCACAAGCTCTTCAATCTAGCAACTAGGGAGGGTTTCCATAAATGATGGACAACCTCATTGTGTCTATTTTTAAAAGAAGAGATAAAATAAACCCCTCTTATTATAGCACCATTATCATTATCCCTCTTTTATCCATGTTATATGGAATGGTTTTGGAAAATAAGACCAACACATGGATAGGAAGGAAAGGAAAAAGGGCTAAAGCTCATGCTATATTTACGAGTTGTCATTCAACTACATACCACCTTTTTATGCTTAGGATAATTATAGAGGAGTGTCATAATAATAAAATTGATCTCCTATTATTCTTCATTGTCTTTAGGAAAACATTTAACACAATGCATATAAATAACCTTTCACATATGTTAGAAGCTCTAAACGTTCCTCTCGAGTTAAGAGATTTTATGATAAGGTTGTATGAGAACGTTATTGTGATGCAACACCCCTACCTCAGTAGGTTCTGCTTGACCTCCCAGTCTAAAGATTGTTCTTAATCTCCCTTTGAGTCGAAATGACTCTTTGATTCCTGGCTAGAATCTTCACGCTTGTAACCACATGTCCTTCTTAGGAGTTACACCTACACGAACCAGCACTAGGCGCAAACTCTTAACCACGTGACCACTGACACGACCACTGACTTAACTTGAAAAAGGTTTTTCGGGTTTCACGACTTTGTGATTCTTGTTATGAGTCCCTTTGACTCCTTCAATTCTTGAAACCCCAAAATGGGCTAACGGGTCCTCAAATCCTCCCTTATATCTTAACCATATGACCTCATTCACATCTTGGGGTCCACCTCCGAGTGCATCAGGATTTCGCGACTCGTAAGTTCACGATGCAACGCTCCTCCTTTTCCTCTAAGTCTGAACTCGTGACTTATTTGTTGCAGATCGATGGTCCAAATTATTCTATGATCTGACGGTCCATATCCTGTCAGGATTTCGTGACTCTTGACTCCAAGTCACAACTCTCTCCACACTTTCGAATTCTGAAATGCCGAAATTCCAATGACTAGATCAACAATTCTTCTTGACCCATATTTGATGGATATTCTCCCTCCTAAGATTATGAATGCTTAAGGACTCTCTCCTTAACCCTTCCATTGATCTGCGAGATCCAATGGTCCATGGTAAATCGATAGTTCTCCCTTTGAGAAACTTCAATCGTCCATTCAATTTCTTGATAATTCCTGGCCAAATAGCTTGGTGTCTCTTTTCCTGAGATTAATTTCTACGAGGTGACTTCATCCCTCATCTTCCTCTGAAATATTCAAAGTCTCTATCCCTCCTGAGCTTGGTTCTTACTGCAAACTCAAGTATTCTAGGGAATCTTGCCGGAACTCCTTGCGGCTTTACGATAATCACCGATTATCTGACGTCTTCCTTTTCTGTGCACCCGCTGCAATAGAAATCCTTCAACCACTTGCTTGGGTTGGAGAAGTATAAGACTTCAACCTCCCTGTGCACACCTTGCACAAATATGTGATATTCTCTCACTTCTGCTGGTATGAGAACAACGATATCTCTCCTGATCTTTTCTGAGGTGAAACTCAGAATCTTGTCAAAGCACTCCTTGCGGACCTTCCTTGCACTCCTTGCAGGAATTATCAGGAGGAGAAACAATTGAAACTCATACTCTCCCTCTCACAGACTTCATACATTCAAAATGAAATCATACATACACACAACATTGAAACAAATGCATAACAAAGCATATAAGCAAACTGTAAACATACCATTCAATAGATGTAAATAGAATTCATGAACACCATGAAGTTGAGTCAAATAATTCTTATATTAACTCAAGCGTTCCTGTAAATGGGTCCTATAGCAACAACTATTTGCTTATACAACTTCTACAATCTCTGTTCTTCTCTGCTCTTTATCTACAACTCTCTCTCTTACAACGAGAATAATGAATCCAATACAATACATACAAGGGAGCTTTCTAGAGTTTTCCCTCCTACAGCTCTAACTATCTAATCGAATTAAAAGCTATACAAATACTTTACATTTATTACAATAAATGCCTCCAACAAATAGATGAGAGAAACCTCTCATGATCTACGTTACAATATCCAAACCATAAAAGAAAAAATATCCTCCCAGATATTACATTAATGTTTTATCTTTTCAAATTCAAAACGTTCTCAAAATGTGCACTGGTGCGGTTCCAACTATCCTTTTTCTTATGCTCTTGCATTGCTAGCGATGCTCTTTGCATCATATTTCCAATTTCAGGAACATTGAATGATGGTCATAGTAAATTAAATGTAATATAGGAGTTAATCAAGGTCGTCCCTCATCCCATACCCTTTTTTTCATATACATTGACAAGTTAGAGGGTTGTTTAGAAGAAGTAGGCTGTGTTGACATGAATTTAGTTGAAGTATTCATCATCCTTCCTCTTTAAGAAAATGATATTGTTCTTATGGTGAGGTGTCTCTATGATCTCAACAAGAAATGAATAATTCTTAATAATTTATGCTATAGTATGAGTATGACTATTAAGACTAACAAAAAAAGGTAATGATAATCAAATCCAAAAAGATCACTTACGCTAATTTCCTATATGACAACAACATCTTGGATGAAGTGAATTCATACAAATATATTATAATTGATCTTCATTACAATATTAATAGCAACTAATCATTGAGAAAAGGATAAATGGATGGTGTAAATCTTATTTCATCCTTGAAAACAACTGTAAATCAATAGACCTTTGGCTATGGGAGAAAAATGAACTTCTCTTTTAGAATCTCATCACTCCTTTTATTTTATAAGGCTATGAAGTTTGGGGTTGTATCATATCTAGGGAATCATGGATAAATATCAAGTGAATCCATAAGAATTTTATAACTTATAATATTAAAATTAAAAGAAATACACCCTATCCTATCCTCCTCATAGAAGCGAGTCTTCCCCTCATTGAGAGCATGGCTATGACTAGATACCTAATGTACAAGAACAATATATAAAACATGGAATACAATAGGCTTCCTAATATTACCCCCAACTCCAACCAAAACCACTTGCATCTCAAGTGAGGTTGGCATAAATATGCCAAGCCTTGCCTAAATAATTGGAGAATAGAGGAAGAGGTCACTCTACAAAATATTGGCAATATTAAAAATATTATTCAAAAGAAATTTAAGGAGAAATTGTTTTACAATAAAAAATTAGAGGATAAGAGAAAATTAATATACTATAAGAGAAAATTAATATACTATAAGGATAGGAGAAAATTAATATCCTCCCTGGGGGTTAGACCCCTCAGGCGTGGATGCTACTGGAGGCGTCACGCCTCCTCCCCTAGCACCCCGTCGTCTGCCTCCGTGGCATCCTCTGACCATGATTACCTACATGCACACAATCAACTCGATCAGCAGTAGTATATAAAATCAACTCATGTCAACGAAATCCATAGCGAATCCCAAGTCACAGGTCGAACCGGCTCTGATACCATATGTAACAACCTCCTCGTTACGAAGACCCAACTCTAGTAACCAGTGCAATTTTTTTTTGTGTGTGTGTTTAAAAAGTGTGTGCGCACGTGTACGAGGAAAAAATCAATGCATTCGACTCTGCGTCACCACTCGACGACGAATAAGACACAACCATGATGAACATACAAAGACGACAAGGATGCACGACAAGTAACTGCATGCATAAACGACGATCACACGATGATAAGTAGCACTGACTACCCATCCATCCTACCCTGCAATGGTTAGGACCTCCAAGACACATAAGCAACGCTCAAGCCCAGGTTCCCATTGATTTTAACCATTTAAGGTCTCAGGGCTGGCGACTGTTATGAGGAACATGGAGGTGTCTACATCCCTCCCGACACAACAGACCAAGCAAAAAAAGAGACTGAAAACAGTGAACATTAATGACGATCGTCGCGCGATAAGTCCTATAAATCCACACATAATCCACGAGTTCCACAGTGCAAGAGATTGATTACTAAATCCATCATGGAACGACGTGAGTGCGAGCACAAGAAAATAACCTTATTTCAATTCAAGCTACAAAGGTAATTCCCCTTTTTCTTCTTTCTTCTTCAAGGCGCCAATCATAACATCATTCATTGAAATCAATTACGCCAATCAACCCATCTCCCAGGTTTGACCAGTATCATCATTTATAGGATAACTAGAATAAATAACATTATAACTAAGTCATTTAGCACTGGAAACTAAATGCAACAGTTCTATCAAGGTGACTTAACCATGCCTTCGACAATTTTCCTCTCCCACTTTAATAATTGCCTAAATTCTAGTTGGGCCATTGAATTTTAACCCAACCTCAGTTGTAGGCCATTTACTTTCATTGAACCAATGCTAACTAAAGTAACTAGTTATATTTGGAATTATAAGGTGTTACGATTAATATTCATTCATGCTATAGCAAAATATATATTTTTCTTCTTCCTTCGTTGAACTAAATTTGGCAGTAAAAATTTAAATGACCAAGGACAAAATGATAGTAAAATAACGATTTATAATAATGAGGAAAATAACAACCTGGAAAGTAATGAGAATGATAATTCTTTTATCATAATTAGATCATTAAACCAACAAATGACGAAATGTTAATAAAATAACAAATTCACAATAATAAGGATAGTAACGACCCAGAAGGTAAAGATTATGATAATTCTTTATAAGATTTCAGAATTCGATATTTAAACCAACAATAACAAAATGATAAAATAACCATTTACCAGTAACAAGGATAAAACCAACCGGGAAGGTAATGATTATGATATTTATTTTTAAGCTATCAGAATTCGATATTTAAACCAACAATAACGAAATGACAAAAATAACAATTTACCAATAGCAAGGATAATAACCAACCGATAAGGCCATGATTATGATATTTCTTTGTAAGATGTCAGAATTCGATTTTTAAACCAACAATAACGAAATGATAAAAATAACCATTTACCAATAACAAGGATAAAACCAACCGGGAGGATAATGATTATGATGTTTCTTTTTAAGCTGTCAGAATTCAATATTTAAACCAACAATAACGAAATGATAAAAATAACAATTTACCAATAACAAGGATAATAACCAAAATAATTGATGTTGTAACTCAGGTTCCCTCTTACGTTCAAGTTATAATTTATTGAAAGGTAAAATGCATCCCTTGTTCGCCCGCTTCGAATGATGTCCGCGCTCCTTGGGCTGCTTCCGCTTGCCGACCATAGAGACCTCACTGGTACCTCCCAGCCAATCGCTAGGGGTACTCTACTTCCCCCTTATCCCCCTGAGCCACAAAGGGGCCACACAATTCCAGATAGTAACCTAGCTTCCTAGCTCGCCTCCAAGGCTGAGCTACCACTCTAATCCCAGCTGAGAAAAATCCCAACTCCTCACAAGCAATCAATCCAGTTTACCATTTCGGCAGCATAACAATACCTAATAGCTCACCCCTTTTTCCTATGCCCCTTTCTTTTTATCGAGTTTTGACCTAAATCACATTTATTTTAGGTTTTAAATGAAAAACCCTCTAAAAATTCTCTGTCTTACAAGTGTCACTCATTCCCCACGTTTCTCCAAAATTATTTCCCCCCCCCCCCCTTTTTTTTAAGAAAAAACCCAAAAAGGTAAATGCGCTAAGCATCTTTTCATTTTATTTTTAAATTCATATTTTTTTTATACTCCCGCTCGTTAAATAATTTTATTACTATTGGTTCAATCTGATTTTATGTATGAGTTTTAAGGAATATAGTTTAGTCCCTTAAGCATTCAATTTATTCACTGATGGTTATGCGTTCTGTCAATCAAAACTAAGGCTTTTGGTATTCGTTTATTTATGAATTAGTTAAATTTTTGAAAAACTATTTCGTTCATAAGGGAGTTATGCTTTCAATATGTTAAGGAACTCTCATTGAAGGTTGCGTTTAAAGAAGGAGAGACCTTCAATGAAATTTATTGTCTAAGTTAACTAAAACTGTACTTATGTATATATTTTATTTTTAAGAAAAGTTATGTTTCAATTTGAATGAAGGTTATGAGTTCATTAAAAGTTAAATGGTTGAAAAAGATTATGAAATCTAGTATCCATTGATATATTGGTTGTAGTTGGATGAATTTAACGTTAATAAATCCAAGAACTAGAGCTCAAGTACGTTCTAAAAATTGTATTCTCCTTGCACTGCATTGAGGAGCGAACTCTAGCCTAAAATCTCATAATGTTGTTTTGCTTAATTATTTTAATGGTTATTAGGGTTAATTGCTATTACTAATGATATTTGGGTACAGGATTAGGTGAAGATTCGTAGGAGCTATTTCATGTATAATTAGGGTTAGGCTATTTTTTAGAGTTAGAGTTAGGGCCTTTTTCCTTAAGGTTAAACGAATTTTTTTATCTTAGAGAAGTTTTTTTTTTGACTTAGGTTTAGATTTTAAACTGGATGACGATTTGTTTAGGGGTGTCGTTTTAAGAATTTATTAAGGCATTATTGTCTTAGGGCTATTTAGGTTTGTTTCCTTCATCCACATCAATGCGACATGCCCTTCAAGATGCACCACGTTCTCCAAGGGTGCCACTCGCCTCGTTCGTTTCCTTTGCGTGACATGCCCTTCAGGATGCACCACGTGCTCCAAGGGTGCCACTCACTTCTTGTGTTTCTTTTGTGCGACATGCCCTTCAGGATGCACCACATGCTCCAAGGGTGCCACTCACTAACTGGACTGATTGGTAGAAATCTATAACCCCTAGAGTCAACACTCCGCCAGGTGAACTTGTGGGAGACTAAGGGTTCTAAGGAATAAGGCCCCTGCCTTATTGCGCGCCCCTTAGAATCATTGTGAGCGACTATCACAGTCTGCCCTCATGGCATCGTGGATCCTCTCGAACTAGGTAATCGTTAACCTACAATTCGAGCCACGACAGGAGTGCTAGTAGGCGGTGGCAGGGCTGCTGTCCACCCCTCTCCCTCAACCTCTCTGGAAATTGTGTGTGGCCCCTTTAATCCATATGTGAGTCTGGTCGGCAAGCTATCGTCAGCCTGCATCATCAACAATCATGTCAGAAATGTCAACATCATATCATCAAATCAAATGAAATATCACAGTAAATAAATCAACCCCATAGCACACTCCCTGACTCAATCTGGAGTCTAAGGGGGTTCCACCGATGCCTCTGCATCATCAAGGTCCAAAACCCTGCACACTCAATGAAACTGAGTCAACAACACCTGTCTACATCAAAGTAGTAAAAACATCATGTCATCTATCATAACGCATCATAATCAAGGATAAATAGTTTAACATCATAAAAGTCCAGATCACTTGCAAGCAAGTGTCCTCAAAGAATAAGTTTTCTCAGTGCGCCAGAGCGAGATGTTACAGAACAACGGTGAGAAATGGAAAATAACATAAATAAGATCCATAATGGGGAGAAATGAAATAGTGGAGAAGGAAAATAAGGAATACTTGTTTGCAATATTCTTCTTCTTTCCATGCATCCATGGATATTTTTATTTAATATTGTCATATAATCACATCCTCTTCCTCTTCTCTCATGTGAAATGTAGAAATAAAGCAAAACTATATTTACCCTCATTTTAAGGGCCATCTTCTATTTTTTCCACCTTTCTTAATATGTTTAAAATAACAAATTGTTATTATAATATTTGATGTATTAGGAGCATCAATGCTCTCCAACCAACATGGAGCACCATTTTTTTCCAACCAAAGGAGAGCACTAGTCGTCCCTGACCAAAGGGAAGAGTCAGTGCAAACAATGCACAAGTGTATACTCAAGTCAATGTACACATACAATAGTACTAATGTCATTGTCTGATATTAACATTAGATATAGACAACAAGTCAATAATCAATTGAATCACATTCTACATAAACAAATGTTGCAAAGAAAAGAGGGAGAGAAAAATAGTTAAATTGTTGACATGAAGAAGTGGGTGGGCACTTGCTTCTTGTTACACATTTTATACCATCTGAGTACATGAATTCACATATATGGTCTCATTAGATACAACACGGTCACAACCCTACGCAATTTCCACATAATTTTTAATTTAGGTTAGTTAATGTTTGTTTGTTAACTAACTGATAAACTACTAGTATCATCATAGGTCAAATCAACACAAGCTTAAAATTTAGTAGACATGAAGGAGTTGAAAAGGATGACTCAACATGTAATAAACTTAACTTTCTTTATTTTCTTTATAACTAAAACCAAGGAACAATTTTATTAATAAAAAAAGTGTTGTATATGAGATACAAAACAACAATGTATTGCTCTTGAGGGATTCATAGATAACTAATCATGACAACTCCTTGTAAAACTAAATTTTCTTATATAAAACTAATAACAAAAGTTCCCAATATTTAGAACTACTTTAGATCCCATAAAATATACCCTTTATCAGTAAAAATTTGAAATACATAGACTAACTAGAAAATGTTGCAGTTGTTATCCTCTTCCATTCCTTATACAAATTTCTCTAGTTACAGGTCACCAATTTCCATGGCTTTGAAAATGTATTGAATAGTGTCTTCTTTGAGTCCCCCTTGATCTAAAATGTCCATGTTGATGTAATTGGAGGCACATGAAATCCCATTCTTTCTCAATTGTGTGTTCCTTAAAGGAGCACATTCATCTTCCAATTGTGTTAATTTATGCTTTAGATGAGCCAAGATCCCCATGATATATAAAATATAATAGGTTACTTGGTGCTTTTTGTCCTGCATTTTCACTATGGATATGTAGAGAGTGTCCTTATTATCCTTTATTGATTCCTCATGTACAACAAAACTATCTTTATGTCTTGAAAATCCATAATTGCCTCAAGAAAATCACCAAATGACATTGAGAAAGGGTGAGGCACTTGGAGGAGTTGGGACAAATTAACCCATAAACTAATTTGAAATTACCATCCCAAAGAAGGCTTACTGCAATACACTTTCCTAGGAACAAAGAACAAAATGATTCCAACAAGAATCTAGTACACTAGAGGGAAGAATGTATGGATATCTAGAGAAGTACCAAACCATAACAAGCTAGGAACAAACAAGACAACACCAACCTAAAATTAAATTTGAAACCAAAGTACATAGATGAAACAAAATGTGAAAATTCCAACCCGATACTGTTGCCTAACCTTACAAAGGATGGAGAATGATCACTAAGATTCATAGTGAATAACTACCTTCCTTTTTTAAAACTTCCCCATCCGAAGGCCATTATACCACATGGGTTGTCTATAACATTTACCTACACCCAAATCCTATGGATTGAACATGCATGAATGGAAGAAGGACCTATTTTCATTTATGTATGGTCTTGGGAATTGAAATCCCTCATGTTGGACAGGCATCCTAATAAATTTGAAGTACTATATGGTGGATGGTTCAATGTTCTAAGGTGGTGAATGATTCGATGTTATAAGGTGTATCTTGATAATACCTTGAAACATTGAGCCTTAAAACCCCAATTTCTTCTCTTGTGGATTTATTGTCCAACTGGTTGGATTCCACATTTTGTTCTCTCAAGACTTGGAGGAATTTGATTTTGTGAAATCGATCCACCTCTTGCTATATTATAAATAAGATCAAGTGAATCTTACAATTGTTTGACCTAGTAACTTTGTGTGTATCTTGAATAACAATTGAAGAGTTTCCAACCACAATTAATGGAAAAAAATTGACAAGCTAGAGCCAATTTCAAACCTTGGAGAAGAGTGTATGTGTTTGATTGGTTATTAGTGAAAACTACAAGACTACAGGCCTATTACAGTTCCTTTTGTCCTTAGAGATCATAAAGGATCCCCCCCACATGTGCGACCCTTGATAAACTTAACTTATTTTTACTGACTACATATGTGTTTGTTAATGTTGATGTTGATTTGATCATGTTAGACCTATAATGGTGTTTCTAACATTCACTTCAACTTAACACAACTACTAACAAAATCACAACAAATAAACACCAAAAACATGAACATAAATATTTATAGTGGGAACGAAGGTGTTGAGAGAAAACTCACTCTTCAACACGATCCCCATCTTTTAATATATCAAATATGTTACAAGAAGACCATATTTATGATTTTTCCTATGATCACTTAATTCAACAACGGTTGCAATAACATACCAACTATTGAAACCTCAGATTCTGGTGGTTCTATTGTGGCCACAACAACCCCCCTTTACTTTTGATTTTACAAGTGAAAGGAAAGGGACCCCCTACTAAAATTTCAATCCTATTACTTGATCCTCTACCACTTGAGCCTAATGTTATGTCTTTTCCTACTTTGAGGGAGTTGGAGGTTTTATCGTGTTGGATGATTGTTTTTGATGGGTGTTGATTATTAGTTTTGATATTATGATGTCAAATGTATTCATGATGCTTATTGACCTATGATATTTCATTGACATGTTTTTTAGACTATTCATTGATCCTGAAGTGTTTGATGATTATGTATGGTTTCAAGGTTTGATGTTATATTGCATGTCTTGGATGAGGTTGTGGCTAATTATTTTTTGATTGACTAATTCAAATTCTGCAACCTCTTGCTGAGACATTATGCTTCATGACTTCATCCTTATTCCCTCACATATGGATTCCACTCTTCTGCTTCAAATTAAATTTTGTAGTCTTATGAAACTCATCTAAAATCACCATATTATTTTTCAATCAACCTGATACTCTCTTATAAGTTATTTTAAAGGAAAGGAATATATTTTTTATTGTATTGGATAGTATTCTTTTGATTGCATATCTGATCTCATTCTTTTGTTTTGTAGGAGTAGGTTTGCAGAGCCACTTTGTTCACATGACCGCTCCATCCTTGAGAAGCCTGTGGGGGAATCCATTGATCCTTTCCTAGAATATTGACTTTGATCCTTACCGATATTCCCCTTTTCCTATTTCCTTGAGGTCCTAAGCTTCTAAGGCTGTTGGATCCACCTTCATTGCAAACTTGTCCCTGAGCCTTTTCGGATTGACCTCTACCAAGTTATTATTTTCTCCTTCCCTCTCTCCTGAAACTTAGGTCCAAGGCTTATTAGGTTTTTCTCTTTCTTTTCCTCTAAAAAATATCATAGTTGGATTCTTCCTATTGAGATATTTCGAACAATTGTAACCATACTTGAATCCGTGTTCCAAATTGAAAGTTATGGCATCTCAATGTTTCCTAAGTATTAACTCACCTTTTCCACCTCGTTGCCACACGGCATCCACATGGTTCCCTCTCACTTGTGCCATCCTACGTGGTACCGACTTGGTACTAATGTGTCACCCATTACCTATCCTCCCCGTCATCGATATCTGCCTGTTTCATGTCCTCCTAGTCTTCTGATCGTATTCCCCGACGACGACGTCATCAAGATTTCTCATCTTTAGGGCCTCCTTATCCCTAGCACATGGGTGATCCTAAATCCATATCCAATGATGATTCTCTCCACTAATAGATCCAATGGTCCTTATCTCCTCAATGACTCGAGTTAGTTGATAGTTAACCACCCCCAACCTCACTCAGCTTCCGTGTTGTCCTCCTCAAACATGTGGCACTACCACGACCTACCACCTGTCCTTCCTTGTCGTTGAGCGCTTCCTCGTAACCTTTATACTACTATCCAAACCTTTGATATCCATTTCCTGAAGATGACTCTTCCCTAAATAGATGACCCAGATCTGCTTTCTCACTATATCAACTGTTGTCTGTGGCTCTTACTCTCCCTTATTGTTGTCGATCACTCTTCATTGACGATACCTCGTCATTGGCACTCCTTCCATCCTTACTTTTTTCCCAGGTGGGCCCCTCTCTTGTCCCATCGACCAATAATTTGTCACCATGTAGCATCTTCTGAGCATGTCAACTGCCATGTTGTTTGACCACGTCACTTTCACACTTGAATGGAACCTAATACAATATTTGGTTGAGATCACTCTTGCTCATAATATTTCAATAGTTCATTCTAATCCTATGAAATCATAAGTTGTCACATGTCATCCCTCAAGATGTGATAACTACCATGATGACATCCTAGGAACCCTGACCTGTGGAACCTCGATTTGCCTAAATACCTCTAAATTTTCCCATTTTGTAATTATATTAAAATGATTTTAGTTTTATTTATTTATTTATTTGTTTTGTAAATATTTCTATAAATAAATGATTTTGATTTTGTATATTTATTTTATTTTCTTTCATGTATGCTATTTTATTTTATTTTAATTATTTATTTTTATTCTATTTTTTGTAAATCATTTAATTTATTTTACATGGATAAAAAATAACTCACACTAAGACCTAGGGTGTAGTGTGCTTTTGTACATATATTCATTTTTCATTTTTCATTTATATTTTAAACTCAAATGTCATAATATGTATGTATTTTTTAAACTTTTTACTTTTTCCCTTTTACTCAACTTTCCCCAAGGCCTTATTTTCTAGGCCTCCCTATAATATAGGGATTTCCTAAAAAAAAAAGGAATTCCCTATATTATAGGGATTTTGAGAAATGTTTTTTCAACTTGTTTTTCAAATTCTTAATCTCAAAATGCATTGAAAATCACAATTTTTTTATGGGAATTTTAAATAATGATAAAAAAGGGGGGCTTGATCCTATGTTTTATGTGAAAAAAATAATATATACAAAAAAAATAAAACACACACACACACACACACACACACACACACACACACACACACACACACACATATATATATATATATAAAGTAATAAAATATTGTTACTTGGAGTGTGAGGTCAATTTCATAGCTCAACACTCCGAAGATCCAACTTCGTTGGTCGGAGTAAAGCCAAACCCATGATGTAATGTTTGGGGATTAATGTTTTAGAACACATTTCCACGAGGGTGTATTATATTATTTATTTTTTTAATTTCTTTTTAATTTCAATTTTCTTTTTTATTTTGATTTCACATTTTTTTTCATTTACTTTTTTATTAATTTTTTTATTTAATTTAATTTTTAGTGTTTCATTAATTTATAAATCCTCGCAAATAGGATGAACAAAAAACATGGATTGGCCTAATGGTTAAAAACATGTGTTTCTTCCTTGAAGGTTATAGGTTCAAATCAAGTGGGGGGATATAAATCAATGGTCCAGATTCACCTGAAAACTTGATCAATGGCTGCTGAGTGACACATTTCAAATGGTCATAACTTTTGATACAAGTGTCAGAATGAGGCCCATGATACCTTGTTGGATATCATACATAGGAATGTAGTGGTACATATATCCAGGCTAGGTAGGTGACAAAAGATGACAAAAAATGCATAAAATAGACACCCAGGAATTTGGGGGGAAATTGGCCACACCAACTTCAGGAATCCATATCTGGAGCTATAAGTAACAAAATCAAGCCCATGAGGGATCAGTGGAAAGATAGAGAAGATACGAACATGATGGGATAGAAATTTCTAGTAGATTGAGATAAGAAAAATTCTAAAAATGAAAAACACAGACAAAACCCAAATTTGATTGAAGAACCGGCTATGTAGACTTCAAGAAGTCATATCTCAAGCTACAAGAAACGAGATTGAGCCAGTGATAGCTCAATGGAAATATGAGATAGAGGATAAGGAGACATAAGGATCCTAATTAGCAGGAAAAATCTAGAAATGCCAGAAACGTTCGAAGAACAAAAGATAATGCAAATAGGCAAAGGCAATGATTGTTTTTAAATGAATATCATTTATAAACTATATGAGGACAAAAATAATGACTCATAAGTCTATTTAGTTTATCTTTGCAGTGCTCACATGTTCTTTTTCAAAATGTGAGAAAAGAAACAAAAACAAAATGAAATGAATAGTCATGATAATTGATGAGTCCCTCTCTTGTCTTATAAAAGAGAATTCATAGCATAGAGTGATGACTCTTTCCCTTTGTAACAAGAGATGGTACTTTTACTTATGAGTAATAAAGAGTAGTAGGCATTTTGAAGTCATAATTGTTTGAAAATGCTTGTTGGACTATTATACACTTTCATTTATGGTTTAAGTTTTCTGGGTATTGACTATATGAACTATTTTTGTGCTT
This sequence comes from Picea engelmannii, assembly GCA_009831015.1. Lineage (NCBI taxonomy): Eukaryota > Viridiplantae > Streptophyta > Pinopsida > Pinales > Pinaceae > Picea > Picea engelmannii. The sequence continues at coordinate 191,694 of ML784288.1, read as the reverse complement.
AGTATTGAAGATTCTTATGTTGTTGTGATTTCTTTTGAGTACATGGATGATGTTACACATTTCCTTTGCAACTATTTAGGAGTATTTCTATAGTATTATTGTCATAACATGTTGTTGGTTGTCATGAACTATTTGTGCTGTCAAAGTATCATTTTAAGTTGTGCTCATCTTCTATTTTTTCTCCTAGGATAGATTATAATTAGCTAGAGTTAGATTAGTTTCTTTTTAGTTAATTTATCCTTAGGATTATTTAGAACTCTTTGGGGGAAAGTCCGTTGTCTTTCCCCTTTTATTTATTTTAATTCTGAGTGGCAGAAAGGCCCATATAATCACGGGAAACACTACTCCAAACGAGAGTAGGTCTGATTGAGACCTTCCATCGAGCGTTTTCCCTCATCTAATTGACTGGCCATTCGGACCCGTCAATAGAAATGGCACTAGAAGGAGAGCCAAATGGCAAGCTGAGCCTGAGGAGTCATTCTTGTTAATTATTGTTTTAATTTACTAATGGCTCCATCCCATATGCCTTTATGGAGGTTTTTTTCTGGTACTGTACCTCTCAAACCTTCTAGAAATATTTTGCATTTCTTGTCACAACTTAGATTTGATGGTGAGAGTGAAATCTCTGTATCTGAACATGCTTTACATTTCTAGAAATTTTGTTGTTGTCACAATATTACTAATAGAAATACCATTTGCAAGTTGTTCACTCTCACTTTTGTAGGCCGGGTCAAGATATGGTGTGAAACTTTTCCGGTCACCTCTATTCACACATGGGAACAATTTATGTGTGAATGTTTGCATGCTTTTGAGAACTATGATTATGATAATTTATGTGAAAAAATTTTAGAGCTTAAGAAGAACAAAGATGAATCTCTTGCATATTTTATTATCATATTTACTCATATTTTCTATAGGTTTCCTTTGGATGATAGGCCCTCTAAAAATGAATTGATTTCCTATTTAGTTTCTCTTGCTAATGAAATAGACCAGCTAGTGGACGGATAATCTAAATAATGTTTTAATGTCCCTTTACACACTGATTTGGATTTAAACAAAAAATATTGCACATGCTAATGGTTTAGTTGAACTCCATATGTCCATATATTTCTTTACTATGGGGGATATAGACCAGATAGACATTCTTTTTCGGAAGATACATATGTATCCTCTCACCACTTCATTCCCCCTTTCTTTCCTTGTGAAGAAAAATAAGTCTCTTGTGTAAATTCAAGTTCATATTTTTCATTAGTTGACAGAGAAGAGGGTTTTCCTGCTGATAATGTGACACTTCGGGTCACATTGATGGTTATGTCAAGTTCTCATTGTCCTATACCATATTTTTTATCACAAGAAATGGAGGAGGGAGATATGGAGCAAACTTTAATTGTCTATCATTTTGTCAATGAAGAAAATCTGGACACTCATGAAATGAATTCTTCCTTACCCATGGATAATTTGGAATTAGTTCCTCTTGATTTGGATTGTCCCGTTGTTACAAATTCTCCTTGTATAACTGACATAAATCAAGAATGTTGATGGATTATTTATTGAGACTTCTTGTTCCAAGGATTTTTGTGTTTTTTTTCCCGCTTATAACCATGAGTATGCTATGCAATATATTTCATATTATCATATTGTGTAGGAGAAAGACAACCATGTTGATCTTTTCACTCAAGGAAAATAAATAAACATACAAGGCATACTTCTTGTAACACAACAACCCACTTCTTGTTTACAAGAGAAAAACCATGATGAAGAAGAACATGTTGGTTATGAAACCATTCCTAGTGTGGAACCCACCTACTCACAATCAATTTTTGACTTCTTAAAGAGGAGAGACTACCATTCAGGGAGTCACTTTTTGAAAAAAATTCTTGTTCTAGAGAAGATTTTATGTCTCTTAACGCTTCCACTTATTTTCATTTGTATCTTGATATATTTAATGGTTTGACTTTGTAGGAAACCACCCACCATCCGACTCAAATAGAATCAATGGGTCTAACCCCTTTTGAAATACTTGATGGGGGAAATGTACATACAAAAGATAGAGGGGATAAGGCCTCTTCCTATGAACTAATCACAACCAAGCCTTATCATTGTTTCTCAAAAGATGTCTACTTTTTCTTCTTCATTTTTGATAAATAGTGAATCTTCTTGTTCAAGTAGACCTATAGTTAATATTGTTGATACTAGGGGATCTCACCATTGTTTTGAAGATGTCTCTAATACCATGGTTGGTCCTAGCCCATGCATATCATTTAATCTCACTAGTCTATCTCAAGTAGATGGTGACTTGAAGTGTGAGTCTAGGGAGGATTGCCATGATAATGAGGCACTTTTGTCTACAATGATGGTTATGCTAGGCCCTCATTCTTTTAGCTTGTCTTTAGGAATAAAAAACTTTATTAACATGAAGATTCTCTTACCAAGAACACTTCACATGAATTCTATGCATGGTTCTCATCCAATATGCCACTTTCCATTGAAATCGTTCTATCACTTCTATGATAGTAATGGTATATTTTATGATAGAATTGAAGCATGGTTGGAGGAACCATATTCTTCTAATTTTCCCATGAATTATCATTGTCATATTTATAATATAGTGGATAGATTTTATCATGCTTTAATTTTTCCTATGTTTACTCTATTTTATTCCAAGTTATGTTTATAATATTTTGTCTTGAACATATGTATGTAGGCTTGGGATTAGTTGGATGGATACATTGGAATTATGACTTTACATTGCTCATTTTTCAGCCATTGTATTTTAGGATAGGAGTAGGGTAAAATATACTAGTGTTTTTCCATTTGCATAATGTAGCTTTGTTTTCTAGATTTTAATTAGTTTTATGCTTGCATTATCTTTTATTTACTATTGGATAATCAATAAATGTATTCTCAATGAAGGCGGAGAGAAATGGAAGGTTTTCACACCAATTTTACCTTGATTGTGTTTTTTCAATTTAATTTTGATGTGGGGAAAATTTTCTTCATCTCATTCTCAAATTTTCTACATGTTGGATAATTTTCAAATCACCAGTTTCATGCATGATCATCATATCAATATTGCCCAAGCATGTTTTCATGTTACAAGTGGAAGATTTTAAAATGAAGATACTTTTTAGTTCCTCTTGGGATGAAAATAAGCACTCAAATATATCCAATCATCATATGAATATGACTCTAACCAAAAAAAAATTCGTGATGAAATTTATTATAAGTTTTGGGCTTGTTGTCCCACACATAGTAAATTGAAAATTTGAGTGACTAAAATTTTCCCATCTGAAATTCAAGCCCCTCCAAATCCTTGTAATCTTTTAAGATGATTATTTTTCCTTGGGTTTGGAGTTATCCAAATCATTTCTTTCACATTCACTCTTTTCTTTGATTACTTTAAGCCAACATGAATTTTTTGCATATATTTTTTTGGCATAGTGAGTTTAGTTGTTTTTTATTTTTTGTTTATTTTGTTTGAGTTATTTTATTTCATCACTTTTAGTTTTAATTTCTAGGCGTTAGCTTCCATTTTCCTATTCTCTGTTCAATGGGTATTTTAAGTACACGTTTTTTTTTTACGTTATAACTTTCTTCACCCAAGCTTCCTCTCTTATACAACACCACGAGGTATTCTTTCAGGCTGCCTAGAAACACATTTTTGACATTCTGGATGACATGGAAATTTAGATCTTTTTCTTATATATTTTTAAGAAAATTTCTTAGGAACCCATGTTTTTATTCCCCAATCCAATGATTGACCAAAGACTCGATCTTAACACTACCAGTTCATTAAGTTTTCAATCTGATTTTTATAACTAATGTCTATTGGTGGATTGATATCATCAAAATATGGATGGGATTGAAATCTTATGGTCTTGTTTGATTAATTTGATTGACTATGATTTCAAGAACAAGACATTGTGTCCATATGTCCAAATATCACAACAATCATGACACTAAAGTCATGTGGTAAAATGAATTTTGAGGGAAATCACATATTGCTCATATCTCAGGAACAAGGCTGTGATATTCGATTGAATGGACAACTAATGAATACTCGATAACTGCACTGGCCTTCACATAGAGTTTTATGAAAACCAACTTAGTTTAAGATTATTTTATCTTAGCATGTTTTCCTAGAATTAGTTTTAATTCCAGTCCTTTCTTTTCAATTTGGATTAATTTCATTTTAATAAGTTAGTCATTTGAGAGGAGGATTTATTCCAAAACTGCCTGAGAGATTATCACAATGTTCTCTTTTGTCTAGGTCCAGAAAATGGTTTATGCAACCAACAACTCAAAATATTTTCTCTTAAGATGAAGGAAACTTAGGGAAGTGTTAATATGAACTTGGCTGATCAGATTCCTTTATGACACTTTCTATCAACCCAAATTGTAATACACCAAGGCCAGCCCCCGTTGAATTGTAATTATGTTTATAGGCTGGTGAGCCAAGTGTTTATAAGTTGGAAGGATTATGTGTTTATTAGGCCAAAGATCCTAGATGCTAAGGCTAGTGAGATTGATTTTGTATATGAAAATATTCACATCATTAATATAATTGTATCACTGCATGTAGATCAACCACGAAGAAAGATTTATGGGGAACTAATATCCGTTGGGTAGGGAAAGTGATGGGGCTGAGAGGCTAGGAAAAAGGGCTAAGCTAGAAGGATTATTGCTAAGGGAAGATTATAATATATTTTCCTAAAAGACTAAGGTTTGGGGAAATAAACCCTATTATCCTAAGTTCCTTTAGGGAGAGGAATGAACTCCAAGTGGAGAGGAATGAACTCCAAGTGGCGAGGAACGAGATCCCAAGAGATCCATGTGTCAACCTGGGTGCATGTAGTTTTATAGGGGAAAATGCGTCGTTGTGGGGGTTCGCTGGCTATTCTTTCCATGCTCCCCACTCACGCACACACCGAGACTGAGAATTCACACATCCATCCATTTCCTCAATTGTTGACCTTTGCAACCTCCAAAACCTGCAAACCTGTGAAGCTAACCCATTTTTCCTATGAAGCACAATACGACTGCGCAATGCCTGAGCCAGATCACACCTTAGCCATTTTGTTGTTTCTACCCATGTTTTCTTTGGACTGGTGTGGCATGTTGTCATTACTAGAGCCCATACCTAACTTTTCTACTATGGTTACCCATTTGAATTAGGAGCTAGACAGAAGAAGCAAGTTGTTAGGCCTATGGTTTAGAAGAGGCCGGTTGTCAGGCCTGTGGATTGAAGAAGAAGGTTGTCAGGCATGTGAGCAAATATCTCCAAGCGAGAGAGATATTGTGGGGGAAGTGATTTCTCCTGGAGGGATTCCAACAACAACTACAGAGCTATGAGAATTACTGATCCGACCTGTTGCTGAAGCACTGGAAGGGAAGTGGAGCAACCGATGGATTGTGGAATAGTGAAGGTGTATATTATTGGGGTGGGACATGCATGTGAGGAATGAGAGTTTGTGAGCAGTGGGTGAAAGTAGGCTCCTAGGAGGGAATCCTTCTTGTTCCATTGTGCAAATTTATGTAGTCTCAACCTATCCTAGGATTCCCTTTACCCTGGGTGGAGTTTAGTCCCAGCTCGAGGGTGACCCATTTCTTATAGCTTGGAGTAGCGTGGTCTAAGGCTAGGAGGTTTGTTGGCATAGGGGTAGACCCAGGTTTCAATGCTTCAACATCACACAAACAAAACCCTAACTACCGGCCCTTTCGGCAACACCTATGAAGCAGATGAAGTCTCACCCGAGGTAGAGGTAGGGGGGTTGCAAGACTCAAGTGTCTACAACCAAGCTGTGACACATATCTATGATTATAAAACTTAACAGAGAACTTAGCCAACAATATGCATTAGTTCATGAGTCTTATTCACATCACAGATCAAACCCTAAGTACAAAACAATGCAGTTATAATCAAGATCAAGACCTTAAAATCTCTTAGCACATAACATTGACTTAGATCTAGCATTCATTCATATTTAACATTATTAAGAACTAAGCTACAACATTATATGCATTCATTATAACAACACTAAGAGTAAATCACATAAGCAACATCGCACAAAGCACATCAAGACACAGGATATACGTGGTTCACCCCAGTGTGGGGCTACATCCACCAAATTCTTCTTCTTCTTTATTAGTCTTCGATATTCTTACATTCATCTAATCCTATGCACAAAGACACAGAGCCTAAATCCGCAGTGGATAGGTGATATGTGCATAGCACACTAGATCCACCTTCCCAAAACCAAGTCAAGGCATAGAACCAACTCCTTAATAGCACCAAGCCTTACTTTACACAACCAGATTGCACAAAGAAACTTCCAATCTCTTGCAATAAGACAGAAATACTATGCACATAGCTAACAATACTACTTACATCTCTTAGCTACTTCTTATTTATACATTTAAAAAAGGCATAAACATGGATAAACCCATGGGATGACATCTCATAACCCGTTACATAAACCCTAGTAAACCCTTTTCTGGGTCCACAATCCCACAAAAATGAGTGAGATCCCATGATCTTTGCTCTGCCTGGGAGCTCCATCTTTGACTAGCCTGTCGAAGTCACAAAAGTGGTCAAACACGACCAATAATTACTCAAAACTTGGTCAAGGGTCAATAGGCCCCCAACACTCACCTGTGACTCGTCCCGAGTCACTCAGATCTGGGAAACACTGTTTCAAATGCTTTGAGCTTAGCTCAAGATGCCTCGAATTGTTGCTTCGCTAGAGCCTCCTGATTGGCAAAATCCTGAATTATTTTCTCTATAACAGGCCTTTCCAGGTGTTGTTCCACTGTCGTAACCACTTATTCCAGTTGTGAGCCTTATCTTTCAATCTCTTCAAAACCCGTGCAGGCTTTATCCTACACCGACTGGAGTCTTTGTGTAACCTCCATGAATCTGGTCTAGATGGAAGTAACCTATTGCTGGACCATGCACTGTTCCTGTGATATTTTCATCCTCTCTACTATAGTGAGCAACTTCATCTGTTCTTGGATGGTGGATGCCTGCTGCTGCACCTCCTAGAGCTGTGCTTCCAGTTTCCTCAGCTCTGGATCTTTTGTGAGGCATTTGTAGGTCTAGGCACTATGATCACTCAATTTCCTACATTCTAAGGTGAGTGCCCTGATCCTTCCAACTGTGCTCTTGGATATTTCTTCCCTTTGATCACGCACTTCTTGCGGTGTGCTCGAAAATTATTGAATTTTTAACTCCGTTACCCTTACTTGAAGCTGCTGAATGGATTCGACGACCTTCCCTACATGCATATCGGTTGATTCCGGCTCCTCCTGTGCCAAGCCTAGCACAGAGTGAAGTGCTTTAGTCACTTCCTCTTTGACCATAGCCTGCTCTGTGAGTAGCTGGTCTTTTTCTTTCTGTATCTTCGTACTGTTCTCCTTAAACTTCGCCCAAATTTCATTTTTCTCCTTTTGTGCAACTCAAAGTTTCTCTATGACCTCCTCCTTTTCTTGCTTCAAGGCCTCTGTGGAATACTCATTTTATTCTTGGAATCAACAAAGTTGAGCCTTTTTTGCATCTGCTAGCCTTTGTAATTGGGTGGGCTCATCCCCCAATTCTTCAATTTTCGATGACGAAGGTGCAGTAGGTACTGCGTGGTTCGAATAGATCACTTGTTGTATGTCTTTGAGCTCTTTCTCGATTTGTTCATAGAATGTTTCATGCTTCGATCCATGTATCTGTAAGATATCCTCTGAAACATCTTCCACAACTGCGATGATAAGAACGACATCATCCACTGTGAGTACATTCTTTGACTGAGGCTTATTGGCTCAAGTATTCTTTCTTGCTGAGGGTTTCTACAGTGAAACCTCCCTTTTCTTCGATGTTTTGGCCTCAGTAGGGGGATCCTTCGGTGATGTAACTTCACCTTTGTCTTTATTTTCTCATTCTTCCCCTAATTCTTCTTAGTTTACTTCGTCTCCTCCTCCTCCTGCAATTGAATCAGGCCTACTTTCATCTGAGGCATTGTCCTCCTCATCAGTTTCTATGTTCTGCACTTCCTTCTTTTTCTTTGCGCTAGTCATTCCATCATGTTCGACCTGAGTGCCCAAGGGATTTTCGATGATGTTGGGGTCAGAAAGTTCTGTGTATTCCACTGGTACAAGGAACTCTACTAGCCATTATTTGGTGATCTCTGCCATATCTTCGTCAGTCATCTTATAATAGGACTGGAGTTCCTCCTTACTTTAATCCATGTGAGCAGTGATGTAGATAAAGTGCTGATATATGTGGAAATTTGCTAGTGGTCTGTACTGGTGCAATGTATTTGGGGTCATTCATGGAAATGCCTCAATGGCACACTTTAGCTGCTGGTAATAAGCATGGAAGACAGTTTTTGACTGCCACTACTTTGACATGTTGTTTGTATACCACAAGGTAGAGAACCTTGCGACCAACGTCTATGATGGCTCAACTTCTGGAAATGTCGCTCCTTTCGGCATATTCCAAGCGACGAAGGTGATCAGTACTAGTAACAAACTTAAGTGGAATTCGTAGCCTTGATCCTGCGCTTTGCGACAATCCTTCTCCAGTTCGTTGACGAGGTAACTCACCCAGTTCATTTGCATTCCTTCTACGCACTTCCTTGTGAGGTGTACTATGAATCTCGTGACTTGTGTGGGATTGTTCTTTCTAACGATCTTGCCATCTATAAGATGACAATCTAGGCACATTATGCCATCCTGGATGGAGGAAATCTTGTAGCCTCACTTCCCCTTTTCAACATCGCCATAATCTTCTTTTATGAGTTGTGCCAGGGAGCGATCTGAAGTATTCCCTGGGTAGAACTGGTGAGGGTCCAGTCTGTTAGAAAAACAAGACCGTGGAGCAATAAAATAAAACAAATGTGGAAACAAAACATAGAATATACACAATACAAGAGAGACATAGATTTACGTGGTTCACCCAGTGTGGGCTACATCCACCAGAGAAATTGTCAGGTCCTTCCTTTATTATTATCCAACAAATGAAGGGATACAACCTACAGCAAAACCCGCTGTAACTTCCTCTTCTTTCTCTCACAGTCTCCTCTCTCAGAATACAATATTCGCCATCAATCATAGCCACAATACATTTCCCTCATAAAAGAGGGTTGCGTTCTAGGCCAAAAAACCCTAACATAATCTCTACTGTTAGATCTGCGACCTTATAATGAACGATCCATATTTACAATGAAATTACAATATACATTTACAAGGCAATTTTTCCTTCGAGGGCTTCGCCCCTGAATCCCCATCGGGGGATGCTGCCTCCGAACCCCCGCTGGGGGCCTGCTTTCCCCCAGACCCCCCAGCTGGGGGGATAGCCCCCTCGGACCTCGCAAAGGGGGTACCCCCCCTCTACACTCCCCCGCATGGAAGAGTGTACATACTTCTGGGGTGTAAATACTTCATGGGGTATAAACAGGGCTGAAAGTAAGGACCTCTCAATCAAGAAGATAATCAGGCTCCACAACCAACATGGTCCCTGCATGCTCAGCCTTGTGATGAGGTGGATCAACGTCGGATCCATAGTGACGTGCCTATAAAGCCACATATACCCTCCATGGTAACACAACAAGAGTAGTTTAACACAAGTGTTAACCTCTTGATGTCGGCCAAAGTGAGGGATCTTCATCACATTCAGGATCGTGTACTGCGTGAGCTCCTTAATCCATGATTGGGAGACTATGCATAGCTTCTTCTCAGTCATCTTCATAAAGTACCTATGCAGCGCGAGAATTTCGTAGTTCTTCCTATCGCCGAGGTTAGAGTCATTGTTCTTCAAAGCTGGGATATGTCCTAACTAGGGTCCAACTATGCATATCCCCTTCGGGATGTACACGGTGATCAACGTGTACTCAAAGTCACGTGGGATACTATTGTGGTTCACCGCGCCATCCAAAGGCAGTATGTACTTCGACAAGACTGACGGGATCTGCTTCACATTAGCCAAATCATCGCGATGTTTGCTTCACTTCTCAGCAGTGCGGCCAAAATGTCATCCAGTTGATGGGGATGCTTGCAATCCACCAGTCGACGATGCATGTATTCCTACAGACATGAATCTCTCAGCCATGAGGGCTACAAGAGTCTCCTCCATAGACTTCTCTAACTTGCTACATTCTCCCGACATTCACACTTGTAATCGAATAGATTAGGTAGGCAAACAGACAAGCGAGGTAACCAAATGGGTGGCGAGGTCTAGAAATCACAGAGTGATACAATGGATTCTCTGTTACCTTGGATAATCACGAGTGGAAAAAAGTGGTCTCGGTGCAACATCCGATGGGTTAAATAAGCGAGTGTCGTAACATAATCCTCCAATGGGAAGGAATGCCTCAATCAATACAAATTCGTCTGTTATGGTGCGGTCCCAATGGTCCAACGATGGTATTTCCGTCAATAATTGTGTTTCTAGTCGTTCCAGAGCATTATTCTAATGGTCGGGGCGCCTCCAACAGTCATATAGCTTCACCATGGCGAAGTCCCATTCTGCGTAGTTCTGCTATTCCGACGAGATTCGAGTTTTGTAGGTCTGTCTCCTGTGAAGTTTTCTCTGGAGATATCTGTAGTTTTTATAACTTGGCTTTCTTCTAACTGAGATTTCTTTCTTTCTTTCCTTTGATCCGAGTCTCTGGATTCCTCTTTCCATTCTTATTCTTATCTTCTCTTAGCATAATGACTTCGCGTTGCTGATGTTCTTTCAAAGGGTTCAGAGGTAATACCTCTTTGCTTACTAGGTCCTGGGTGGACATACTTTCTTCTTGCATGGATAGGTTCTTTAAATCTTCTTGCGCTCTTTCAACTTCGACAACTACTTCTCTTTCATTCTACTGCTTCAACTCAACTTCTCATTCTTCTAACAGTCAATCTATTCTTCTACCTATGAGATCCTTTAGTTATTTCTTTTTCTTTTCTATAGCTTCCTCATCTGCTTTCCTTCCGATTTGATCCTTCTCAATCCAAGTCTTTCCTAATAAAAGTGGTAAAGGGGCGTTGTTCTCAACAAACCTAATAACTTCAAATTCTTCTCCAGTCGCAGTTCCATGAGAAATCATAGGTATATTAGTAAATCTTCGACATAGGGTTATCATCTTTCCTTTAAACAAGCCTATCCTTCCCAATGAAGGTATCATAGCAGGCTTTCCCAAAATTTCCCAAGTGCTTTCTGGAATAATATTCACATGTGTTTATTCATCCAATACACAATCTATGTCGAAGTCTTCTATTCTTGTAACTATGCACTATTTTTATTTCAGGATCTTTGGTAAACTGATGTCTTTGTGATCATCCATTACTTCTTTTAACATAGTTTGAGCTTTCTCTGATTCTTTCTCTTTATGATTCTTTCCTTAGTCTCTTGACCTTATTTATAGTTTTGTTGTCTCATGTTCATATTTTCAACTTTAGAATTCATTCTTGGGAAATCCTCAACCTCATGACCAATAACTTTACAACAAATAAAAATAGGACCTATACCAGGGCATTCCTCAGCAATATGTCTTGATCTTCTGCAATTATAACACAGTGTCAATCCTCTCTTTCTTTTAAATGATCCCCAACCTCTCCTGTACTGCGCACTGGGATCATAGTGTTGGACCTGCAATCTGAAAAAATTCTTTCTAGGTTCCTGCATCCACTTATTAGTCCAACAATTCTTTCTATGCATAGGAATAACATATTTTACTCTATTTCTATCAAATTTATTCAGATCAACTCTGTCTTCTAACTATTCCCTAGTTTTCAGACTAGGAAAAAATCTATCAAACAGACCTAGATTCATACTTTCGAAGAAAACATTTCCACTTATATTACCTTTACTAGAACACCAAGATTTAAGATCTTACCTCTTTCTTTTAGATCTGGTTTCTTTCTTAGTACAGAGCTTCACAAGTCAAGTAGAATACTATGCACTACAGCAACAGATCTATGCAAAAATATTTACTTTTCCTTTCAGTTCCCAACAATCATAGTTTCAAGTCCCGACAACAGAACCATTTGTTGGCACAGGGGCAAACCCAGGGTTCAACGCTTCAACAATGCACCAAAAAAACCCTAACTATCGACCCTTTCGGCAACACCTGCGAAGCAGATGAAGTCTCACCCGAGGTAGAGGCAGGGGGGGTTGCAGGAATCAGGTAGATACAACCAAGATGGGACATATATCTATGATTATAACACTTAACAGAGCACTTAGCCAACAATATGCATTAGTTCATGAGTCTTATTCACATCACAAATCAAACCCTACGTACAGAACAATGCAGTAATAATCAAGATCAAGCCCTTAAAATATCTTAGCACATAACATTGACTCAGATCTAACATTCACTCATCTTTAGCATTATTAAGCACTAAGCTACAATATTAGATGCATTATTTATAACAACACTAAGCATAAATCACATAAGAAATACCGCACAAAGAACATCAAGACACATGATATACGTGGTTCACCCTAGTGTGGGGCTACGTCCACCAACTTCTTCTTCTTCTTTATTAGTCTTCGATCTTCTTACATTCATATGCTCCTATGCACAAAGCCACAGAGCCTAACTCCACAGTGGACAAGTCATCTGCGTACAATGCACTAGATCCACCTTTCCAAAACCAGGTCAAGGCACAGAGATGACTCCTTAATAGCACCAAGCCTTACTTTACACAGCCAGATTGCACAAAGAAACTTTCAATCTCTTACACTAATCCAAACATATTGTGCGCAAAGATAATACTACTACTTACATCGCTTAGCTACTTCTTATTTATACATTTACAAAAATGCCTAAACATGGATAAACCCATGGGCCAAAATCCTATAAACCATTACATAAACTGTAGTAAACCCTTTTCCGGGTCCACAAGCCCACAAAATGAGTGAGATATCGTGATCTCTACTCTGCCTGGACGCTCCATCTTCAACCAGCCGATCGAAGTCCCAAAAGTGGTCAAACACGACCAATTTTTCCTCAAAACTTGGTCAAGGGCCAACAAGGTTTGTGGAAGGTCTGCACGTAGTTGGAGGCTTTCATAAAAATATAAGTACCATCTCTATGTTAATTTTTATGCTTTATATTCTATACATTCCATGATATTTATAATATTTCCTTTGTAACTTGTTGTAGTAGATTGTTCTGATTTCCACATTTAATTTTTGTATTAGTAGAATGCATATTAGTTGTTTAAGTTTATATGTATGATGTTCCGCAAAGAGCTCTTTCTGCCATATCCCAACAAGTCTATGCCTGGGTATGGATAATTTTGATTATCAGAACATAGTGAGCAGTTTTGTTTTGTATTCATTTTAAGTGGCATGACCCAGCCTGAGTGGCTAGGTATGTCAAAAATTGGTATCAAAGCCCATGGTTTCAACACTGAACCTGGATGGACCAAGAATGTGGATTTGGAGTCAAAATTCCAGAGGGATTCGATGTACAGAGTTCTAGAGGGGTGCTAAGAGAGCTCCTAGGTGGTAGTGGAAAATTAAGGAGGTACAATGGTTCAATAAAGTTAGCAGAGAAAGAAGACCGTGGTAACTGTGGGTTTAGAACCACAAAAATTAAATTTGGGCCATAAGATTTCCCCCAAGTGGTTCAACGGTTCGGTGTTCAGGGAAATCTGTTGGAGATTGCGATGAGAAGAAATCACTGAAGTCCTGAAGCTACATGAAGAAATTGTTCGACAGTCGAAAGTTCGACAATTTTGAAAAAGTGTCAATGAGAATAAATAACCAAAGTCTCGAAGCTATGGGAAGTAATTGTTTGCTAATCGACAGTTTGACAATTTTGAAAAAAGTGTCGATGAGAAGAAATCGCCGAAGTCCCGAAGCTACGGGAAGAAATTATTCAACAGTCGAAAGTTCAATAGTTTTGAAAAAGTGTCGATGAGAAGAAATTGTCGAAGCCCTGAAGCTATGAGAAGCAAATGTTTGATAGTCAGTAGTTTTGAAAAAGTGTCGATGAGAAGAAATTGTTGAAGTCTTGAACTATAGGAAGTAATTTTTATGCAGTCAATAGTTTGGGAGTTTTGAAAATGTGCAGATGAGAAGAGATCTTTCGAAGTGCTGAAATCACGAAACGTCGAGGTGGCATGGACATGATCAACAGTTTTGAAAAAGTGTTAATGAGAAGAAATCAAAGAAGTCCCGAAGTGTTGAATAAGACATGGAATGATGATGTCACCTAGGGTGATGTGGACCTACCCTATGTCTTCCATGTATCACTTGTTTTGTACTTTTGACAGGACCTTACTACTAATTAGGACCCGACACGTGTCACTTGATGGTGGGGCCACATGTCACCACCTTGGTTGATGACAGCTGTACTACGTGGACCCCACTGTTGACGATTAAAAATCACAACGAATTTTTGCCACAAAGTGTTGCTAAAGCCTATTATTATAAAAGATAAATAATACTAGTAGGTGGGAACCCCTTGTAGATTGGAGATCAGGTCTGGTGCTTATTTATTGTTGTGCTATTGTTCGACACTGCTTACATGCTGATATAATCTTGGTTTATTGGCGATTGAGAAGGCATGTTCTGTGTTTTTTTGGTGCTCTAGGATCAAGTTTTATTTTACAACGACCTATGTTATCCTTGTTATCACTGCTATCTGTTATTGGGATCTATTACTAGGAGACCTGCACAATAAACATGTTAGCAATAACATATACAAGCAAAAGGAAAAAGGAAATATAAATGCAAAGGGAAGAATTTAAAACTATGCTATATGCTACTCTACATGCATTGAATTTTAATGGTCATTATTTAAACCTAGCAATAAGCTAATAGTTAGAGATTTGTTGAGTTATATGGGACATGGTTGATTTATGTTATGGCATAAGTTAGAAATGTGATATGGTTTCACTATTGGTGATGGTTTTGATACATGGTTTACTTAATTGAATTATATATTTGATATGTATTATGGTCAAGTTGGAAATGGAAGGTATGATGTGGGTGGCGCATTTGACAAGTAATCGATGCCAATTCCAATGCATGGTTTAAATGAATGGTTAATGGATTAATGGCTAGCATGTAATAATGAATTAATTGACTGTGGGTGGAGGTGATGTGCATTTAATGCACGTCACCCTTACTCCTTCTGCTGGCCGCCACCCTAGTCGGGCTATTGTTAAACCTTGTTGTTGTGGTTATGCTCTTATTTTCAAGCAGGGAGGAACCGCTCGACCAACTCTCGTTTTAAGTGCTTGGATTATAGGAATGTCGTTGTTTGGCCATCCATGAGTCTGCTTTGTTTATGAAATGGATATTGGATTGAATGTATGGGTTATTCTTTCCTTGAGTATTGCAACTGTGTAAAATTGTGGTTTTTAGAATGAAGCGTTGATGGTTTTCTCTGCAATGATGTTAAAGTCACAGTGTTATTGGTCATCCTTGTTGGTTTAGTTGAAGGGTTTAATTTGGTCTTGAGTGGTGGGTTGCCTTCATGCATTCGTATCACCATACCTAGTCTTTGGTTTTCATGGGTTTTAATGGTTGGAAGCGCTTTGTGTCACTAAGCTTTGTTCACTTGGACATTGGGTTGTTGTCTCTATTATTGGTCGCACGATGGGTTATATTGCTTCTTCTCAGCCCTGTTTGCAACTCAACATTGTAGTTGGTTGAATGGAGACCCACGAGGGTTATACCCTGCATATGTTAAGTATCATTACCAGGCCAAATTGGAGCCTTTCTCCTCTGTTCATAGCCTCTCTTGTCGCAAGATTTGTCACTTATCCACGAAATGAATTGTGGTTTTCTCTGTGTGTGCACCGTTGGTCTCGAAGGTTTTCACCATTGAGAGGATTCGACCCTAGCCTCCATGTGTTGGTCCACAGAACAAACCCCTAACTCCTCAAGCCTGAGGGTTGGTAGAAAATATCGTTGTGGCCTGTCGGGTTTACTATTGGTTGTTATGGATTGGTGTAGAATTGATTACTGGCTCACCCCATTGATTGTATGACAATGGTGTTGGTTTTGGCATCTAGTCACTACAATTGTTATTATTGGGTGGATAAGCTCAGCCTGGTTAGTTGGAATGAGTTTTTATATCAAATACATATTCGTTATCCCCGTATTTATTAAATTGATAACCCAACACTGTTTTTAATTGATTAATGCATAATGATGCTTCACATTTGATACATTGGTATGAGTGGAATTCCTATAAGCATGAATCAATGATTATTGTAACTGTGTGTTTTTTTGGCCAAATGATTATTGAAATCAGAGTGCTTATGGAATTTCCACCCACTGTATACGTTATGGTTATTTGATTGCGTCATCAAGAATGGGCACAAGTTTTTTTACACAGTATGATTTGTTACAGTTTGATTGATTTGAGCAATTTTGTTGCTATCTCCTTGTAGCGGATTGATAACTCGAAACGATAGGTTGACTGTGTGTTTAAATTAGTCAAATGGGAGTGTTTCATTGTGGTGTTTATGGCATGTCTACGCATTGTGTATGCTATGGATATTTTTTGGGTTGCACACTCAGAGATAGTCACAGAGTTTTAATCATGGCTTTGTTGCAATTCGATTATTTTTATTATGAGATCGGGCCTACTATTGATGCCTCATTGAATTGGATGGATAGCCTATATTTTTTTATTATTTAGAGTTGAAGAAAATTGGGCTTGTACAATCACAAAATTACACTTGCATTGATTGAATTGTTTTGTGTTTTCTATGGCGTAGTGTGAGTTGGAGTGGTGACTGTTGGTTGTCTGTTTAAATGGGGAGTCAGGGTTATTGCAATTTAAACCTGGATTATTGGGTTGACTATCCACTATGTATGTTTAACGAATGTCACACATTTTAAAAATGACAGGCACAATTGCAGTGATAGTATAACTTCATTGCAATTTTGAAACATGACTTTTGAGTGTATTTGATGATTGAAGTAATGTGTGGGTAGTGGTTGTTTTGATGATGAACAAAGTGGAAATGGTTACTATTATACATTTGAGAATTTTCTTAAAATATCAAATGAATAAATGAAAGGAACAGGGCTCCTTTATAGAGTATTGTGAAATGCATACTGTCTTGTTGATGACACTGTCTTACATATTTGATTTCAAACAGTGAGCAAGTTAATGCACATAATTGTTTGAACTTTACACAGTAATTGTTTTGGGTCTCATTGGTCATTTGGTTGAGGTGTTTCCTTTTTACAGAATGGTTTATGGATCACTTGATTAATTTTATGAACAATACCCACTCTCATTACCCACCATTATTTCACTTTTCACTAATTACAACCCCATCTCCCTCCCACATTCATTTTTCACTCCCTATTCTATAATTGATTACAGTGAAGAAAAATTATGTGTTGAAGCAGTTGGTAGTAACAGTGTCTTGGTTGAATTACAATGATGTTTTCTTTGGTTTGCAGTTGATTGTTGTTGTCTTTGAGTAGTAACCGTATTTCCCCCCCCTCATCATATCATGTTTCACTCAATACAAACCGTTCACATATCCTAGGACCCTTTATTCACCTCCTGCTCATTGATAAACAGTTAAACAATTTGTATGGATTGCATTACATGAGTCTGATACATTGCTGAGCCAAATCTATTTCATATTTTTAAGAGTTGTCATGTATGGTTATTTAAAAGACTATTTTCTAATCAATCATGCATGCGGGAATGAGTTTTTTCAGACGAGGTATCCATGGCTGAGGAAACCAAGGGAGAGGTAACTGGAACAGAGGCCCAAGAAGGCCAAGGTTCTCCATATATTTTGATGATGACTCACAAGAGCTTGGCGAGTTTTTTCAGGATGGATTTTTCAATTGGATTGGGCAAGGAGTAGTCCAACCTAGGCCTTAAAGGCCTCCTTTCCAAGTTCTGCAATCCCCTGGTATCCCTGTGCCTCCTCACGTTTCATTGCAAACTGTGGTTCCTGAAAATGATGGATGCCAAGAGATTGTCCACTCAATAGTCTCCCAACATTGTGGCTAGCCTAATTTATCCCTACCTACTCCTCCACCTATTAACCCCATTGCCCAAGTTACCCCCCACTCACCAGTGAAATCCTCTCATGCTAGCAAAAGGTTGAAAACCGAGGCCCACCATTCTCTTGACAAAAGAAAAGCCATTGCTGCCCCTTCCTCACCCTCCAATGGCTCTGACAAATCTGTATCTTCCCGAATGCATTTGAGGGACGATTGTTCCCACGTGATCAACGAGATTAGGCCTAAAGGCTCAACGCAGCCAAAGGAAAATTCAGGAAAATCGAAAGGTCACAACAACAATCAAGGAAAGATTGAATCCCAGAGTGGGAAATATGGATTTTGAGTTTTATTTTATCTATTGTTGATGACAGTTGACTTTAGAATTTTTTTTGACAACACATTTTATTTTGGGATATATGAGTAATATTTTTTGAAAATAATTTCAAATATCATGAGCTAAATTGTCAAATGTTGATATGATGATGGGAGTCACAAGGAGGTATGTTTTTCTTAACTAACTAGTTATGTTATGATTGTTAAGAGATAAAGGGATTCATAAGGGGTACCACCTACTAGTTATTATTTATTATAACCCTTATTATGATTATTACTTTTCCCCCTAACTAAAAGTTGGTTAAGTATTTTAATTAACTTAACTAACGAGTTGGTTCAACTACTTCAATCAACTCTAATTTGTTTAAAGGAAATAGGAAAGGGAGGAACAAGGGGAGGAGAGAAGGAGAAACTTACTAAGGTTTTATCTTTGAGTTTATGTTGAGACAATTCAGTTTTCATTCATTCCTTAATTTATCACAAGCCTAATTCTTTTTATGATAGCAGGGCCTTATTGTAGACATCAAGATTTGGGGGCTGAATTACATCATTTAGACACTTGTTTTTCAGAGGTGTTGATCTATCTTTGAAAGTCTGTGTAGACTTTTCTGTTTGTGAATTAGTTTTCATGACTGAAAAAGGCTATTGTGCAGAGTTGAGTGGGAGGCAATCTGTGGCAAGCTGATCTAACTTTTTTTTTTTTTTTTTGTCCGAGGTCCTTTTGTATGTTCCATCGAGGATGTGTAAGTTTGACTTTGGTCTTAAATTTCTACATGAAATTTTGTAAAAGAATGACTCTTTGGTGAATTGGAATGAAATAAAGGATTTATTTATGTGTCATCTATCTTAATTATCATCTTGGTGTCTTTACTTCTATCTTTACATTTATTTCATAAACTCTTATATTCAGAAAATTACATAAAAAGTAAATTTCCAGCAAGATTTTTATTAATAAAAGACTAGCCTAAGCACTGGTAACTAATACTTGTGAGTTAGGCTGTTATTTTTGGTTGGCTATAAACATAAGGTGAGATTCTCGTCTATTTTTCTTTAGCCAAGAAGAATCGGAAAATGCTTGAGTAAGATTATTTCATATCTTTTCCTCAACATTTATTTTGGTGATCATACTGGGGATATCTTTGATATCTCTCTGGTTAATTTTTATACTCGATTTTCATCGATACACCTTTCTTTTTCTGATATTGATTCTTTGATTGTTTTATTGCTTAATGATTGTTCCTTTTGCAAGGCATATCAATATTGAGCTCGGTCTTGAAGATCAAACCAACATTGCTTTGAATCTGTTTAATGCCATCTTAGACACTTCCAATACCTGTGCTGAGCTTAACCATTCTTGGGAAGCAATTGAACGAGATATTAGTGCTCAAGAACAATTGGAAGCTAGACACAGACAACCTATAAATCAACAATAAACCTTTTGTTTCTTCAAGTTTTGGCCTTTCATTCATGTGCTTAGACTCTCGTGCTCTAGAAGAAGAAGAGGATTGTCACCTGAAATCAATCCTATTGTTGAAATAGGAAGAAGAAACATTGTGTTGTATGCCCAACAAAGTTCTCTAAGGAGGACTTTATCTAATTCATCCAGTTCATCTTTATTTCACTCATCTATCATCCACAAGATGGCATCTAGTGGTGGTTCTGGTGGCACAGGAAGTGCTCCATATTCTCAATCTTCATCATCATCGGTAATTGGTAGCTTATATAGCCACCATATCCCTATCCAATCTACCACCAATCCCACCAAATTAATTAAAAAATATGGGCTTTTTCAGTTCGAAGAAGACACCATAACTACACCGTGGCATGTGTCCTCTCCTCTTAACCTAGCACCTTCTACTCGTCCACTTCCTAAATTTAAATAGCATCTTCCTAGGTTTTCAGGAAATAACACTGTCACTACAAATGAACACCTGGTGGCATTTTCCAATGCTTGTCATAACATAGGGGATAATGACAAAGATACTTGCATGCACTTATTCGTAAATTCCTTGGAAGGAAAGGCTGCAACCGAATTATTTGAAATTCCTCCTAAGATTCTGTCTACCTGGAAGGAGTTAATCTATTGGTTCTGATCCACTTATGGTAAATCTAAGAGCCCAACCAAGAAGTTAATGGATTATACTAACGTTACCTATAAATATGGTGAGACCATCAATTCCTTCAACTTGTGTTTCCCCAAGTTATACAATCAAAACCCCAAACTCATTTGACCTTAGAACCAAGCCTCTTTCATGCATTACTACAATGCATTGCCTTCCCCTTACCATCATAGGCTTGAGGAAAAATCCATTGATAATATCGGTTCCACTCTGCATACTTTTTCAGAGTATGAAGAACAACTTGAAAGAACTAGTCTTCCCCAGGGAGAATCGATTAGACAAATAGACATGTTTGCCCTCTTACAACTAGTACAAGATAAGAATAATCGTATGATAAAATTCAAGCGAAAGGGAACTGTCTCCCCTCTCACCGCTGGAGATTCATCCTCTTCCACACCCCTTTTAGAAATCCAGTTGAAAATAATTTTCATCCTAAATATATCCTGCCTCGAAGTTGGTGTAACTTTTACGAGGAACACCATGAGGAAACCACATGTGAGGTAAAGAAGAGTGACAGAGATAAGATCTTTGCTAAAATACCAGAAGCTGCTATCACTGTCCTAGATTTTGTAGAGCCAGAAGATGCCATGGTCATCAATACTAGGAACAAAGCCTATGCTCCCAAGGGAAAATTTGATTCTCCCCGCAATTCCTCTAGCCCGAGATCATCCTCAACCGCTGCTACTCTCCAGGTTCCTAAGGCTTTTGGGATTCAAGGAATCACTCCCCCTCTCTCCTCTTCCAAATATAATATCATGAATCATTTGGCCAACATCAGAGCAGATGCAACCCTTCTAGACATGGTTGTCGTCCCTGAACAATAGATGCATCTGAAAAAATTCATGGAAGGAAAAGATTTCGTTGTAGCCAATCTCTCCGAAGAGGTAAACACAGAGGATTCTTCTGTAAATAAAGTAGGTGTACATAATTTTAGATACCCTATAAAAAATCCCCCTTTTATATTTATGTAAAAATTATGGATAAGATTTCTCATTGTTGCCTTATTGATGGCGGTTTGGGCCCGAGTGTGATGTCGAAGATTATTATGGAAGAACTAGGATTGTCTTGTACAAATGAAAACTCTAGAAGCATGCTCTCCTATAATATTCTACAACAAACAACCATAGGCGATATTAAGGATGTGACTTTGGTTTTTTGCACTCATCCTAAAATAAGGACAACCCTCAACATTTAGGTAATTGATATGCCTATAAGAAATTGCTCAATTATATTGGGAAGAGATTGGAAAGCCTTAACGGGTGGATACCTCTCACTTGATGGGACACATTTATCCTTTCCTCGGAATGATAAGAACATTATAGTCCTTAGAGAGGGAAGAATTTCACCCTACATAGAGAGTGTTCCGCAATATAATGTAAACTATATCGAAGAGGACTTGGGAGTGTATTCCATATTTGCCGAAGAAGATAATATTCCTTTGGAAAGAATTGATTTAGATGATGATATGTGGAATATGCACTTTGATGGTTCACACTCTAATGAAGGTAATGGGGCTAGAATTATCTTGGTTTCCCCTGGAGGAAAAATTCATAATCTGTCTTACAGGTTAGAGTTTGCTTGTACAAACAATGTCACTAAGTTCAAATCTTTATTATTAGGCATTGAAAAATACCTTAATCTTGGTTGTGGTCACCTTTCAGTTTTTGGATATTCTGAGCTTGTTGTGAACTTGATACATAAATTGTGCTCTCTTAGCAACAAGTTGATGGAACGATACTCCCAAACTTTTTGGGCGATTATCTCGAACCTTTTATCTTTCAACATCACTCATGTTAAGAGGGAGTTGAATTCAATGGCTGGTAGGTTAGTTGTCTTTGAATATTTTCTCCTAATCAACAACTTTTGCCTCGCAGGCCTAATTGTTCTTTTCAATCTCAAAATCATCCATATATCCCTGATATTGTAGAATCTTGGCAGGCCCTCCCTAACAATAAGAGCATTTGTTCTTTTATTCAAGATGAACCTCTTAAGCCTTAGGAGATTATATCTATAGAGAACAATAAGATTCATGAGGGTTTGACTCCTCTTGAGAGTTCATTTTCTTCGAGTGATGTAGGAAACAAAGAAAAACATAAAGAAGAGGAGTTACGAATGAAGGTGGGATAAACCATCTCGTTGAACATTGGGGAACTTGAATCTTCAACGAATGATAACATAAGTACCCAATGTTCTGATAAATAAGTAATGAAAATTTTCAAACTACTTGGAGGATTTCAACAGGTTTCTGCTTGGCCTTATGAGGATCTTCGTGGTTTTGATCCGGGTCTTATTCAACATACTATGAAACTAGCTAGGAAGAAACAAAGACTTGTTAACTTTGCACTTAATGCAACTATTCAAAAGGAAATGGGAATTTTCTTAAAGGATGGGATCATTTTCCCAACCCACTCTGAGTGGGTTCAAAATTGGGTACGTGCTTCAAAGACCACTAATCATATTACAACCTGCATTCATTTTTGCACTTTCATTCAACATATTATGATAAAAAAAAATCCTCCCCTCAATATGAAATTAATTCTGTAGCAGGTCGTAGAGTCACAGTTAAGGCGCTTACTTGATAGTTTTCTGGGTTACAATAAAATCCAGGTAAAAGGGGCAAATGTTCACAAAACCACTTTTATCACTAATTACGGTAGCATGTCTTACAAATTCCTATTTTCTGGCTTACTCGATACAAGTATCGCCTTTAAAACACCTATGCGCACGACCCTCGATGAATTCGTCAGTCTCCATCTCTATCTTGATGATCTGATTATGTGCGTCAAGGGGCTGATAATTACATCAAAAGTCTAAGTGTTGGGTCCTTTCCAAATTTATTTTGTCTTGGAAACTAACTCTTACATTTTTAAGGATTTACAAAAGCAATTGTTTTCCTACAGTGCTAACAACCCTCACTTGAAATATTACGAGGGACCAACATGAAAATTTCTAATGCTGTCTAGATTTTTTGTATACTAGTATCCTAGATCTGATTTCATTTTTTGTGCTTATTTTTCTTCTTTACAGTAGTTTGACTTCGGCTTCTGGGTTAAAACTTTTCTTGTTTTTTTCTTCATTTTTGTCTTTTATTGTTGTTGTTTTATTTTCTGCATTATTACTTCTGTCATGATTTTGTTTCCTAACATCTTTTAGTTAATTTGGTCAAGATAGGATGTTGGATCAATTCTGCCACAATGACACTCTTGCAAAGCATTGTTAGTCAATAACAATCAAGCTTACACAACTATTATGATGTATCCTCTGAAGGACCCTTGAAATTGTTATATATTTCCACTGCTGTCTCGTAAAGAATTGGTTATCTCCCGCTTCTTCTTGCCATTTATTCATCCATTGAGATTTTAAGAGAACGCCTATTTTTTTTTCTCCTTAAAGTTAAGAGAAGATTTCGGTTGAATGATTATGCATACAATGGTAAAAACCCCTCATACTTAACACTTTTCATGAATTATTCCCAAATTCCTGGTTATCTTTCCATTAAATCCGCTCACTTCCCCCTGTTGCATAATTTTCCTGGTTATATCTTCTTGACTTGTTGATCTTTCTATATGGAACCATGAGTTTTGAGTTCTAAATCTGCTGAAAACAAATTTCCCCGTGGAGTAGCTAGTTTGTTGACGATTAAAAATCACAATGAAGTTTTTATGCAAAGTGTTGCTAAAGCCTATTATTATAAAAGCTAAATAATACTAGTAGGTGGTACCCCCTTGTAGATTTGAGATCAGGTCTGGTGCTTATTTGATGTTGTGCTACTATTCGACACTGCTTACATGGTCATATAATCTCCATTTATTGGCAATTGAAAAGGCATGTTCTGTGTTTTTCTGCTGCTCTAGGATCACATTTTATTTTACAACGGCCTATGTTATCCTTGTTATCACTTCTATCTGTTATTGGGATCTATTACTAGGAGACCTGCACAATAAATATGTTAGCAATAAAATATACAAGAAAAAGGCAAATGGCAATATAAATGAAAAGGGAAGAATTTAAAACTATGTTATATGCTACTCTACATGCATTGAATTTTAATGGTCATTATTTAAACCTAGAAATAAGCTAATGGTTAGCGATTTGTTGAGTTATATGGGACATGGTTGATTTATGTTATGGAATAAGTTAGAAATGTGATATGGTCGTGCTATTGGTTATGGTTTACTTAATTGAATTATATAGTTGGTATGTATTATGGTCAAGTTGGCAATGGAAGGTATGATGTGGGTGGCGTGTTTGACAAGTAATAGATGCCAATTCCAATGCATGGTTTAAATGAATGGTTAATGGATTAATGGCTGGTGTGTACTAATGAATTAATTAACTATGGGTGGAGGTGACATGCATTTACTACACGTCACCCTTACTCCTTCCACTGGCCACCACCCTAGTTGGGCTATTGTTCAACCTTGTTGTTGTGGTTATGCTCCAATTTTAAAGCAGGGAGGAGCCACTTGACCAACTCTCGTTTTAAGTGCTTGGATTACAGGTATGCATTTTTTTGGCTATCCATGAGTTTGCTTTGTCTATGAAATGGATATTGGCTTGAATGTATGGGTTGTGCTTTCCTTGAGTATTGAAGTTATGTAAAATCGTGGTTTTTAGAATGAAGCGTTGATGGTTTTCTCTGCAATGATGTTAAAGTCACAGTGTTATTGGTCATCCTTGTTGGTTTAGTTGGAGGGTGTTGTTTGGTCTTGAGTGGCTGGATGCCTTCACGCATTCGTATCACCATACCCAGTTTTTGGTTTTCATGGGGTTTAATGGTGGGAAGCGCTTTGTGTCACTGCGCTTTGTTCACTTGGGCATTGGGTTGTTGTCACTATTAATGGTCACATGGTGGGTTACATTGTTTCTTCTCAGCCCTGTTTGCACCTCAGTGTTGTAGTTGGTTGAATGGAGGGCCACGAGGGTTATACCCCGCGTATATTAAGTATCATTACCAGGCTGAATTGGAGCCTTTCTCCTCTATTCATAGCCTCTCCTATCGCGGGATTTGTCACCTGTCCACAAAATGAATTGTGGTTTTCTCTGTGTGTGCATCGTTGGTCTTGGAGGTTTTCACCATTGAGAGGAGTCGAACCTAGCCTCCTTGTGTTGGTCCACAGAACAAACCCTTGACTCCTCAAGCCCGAGGGTTGGTAGAGAAGACCGTTGTGGTTTGTCGGGTTTACTATTGGTTGTTATGGATTGGTGTAAAATTGATTACTAGCTCGCCCCGTTGATTGTATGATAGTGGTGTTGGTTTTGGCATCTAGGCACTGCAATTGTTATTATTGGGTGGATAAGCTTAGCATGGTTAATTGGAATAAGTTTTATATCAAATACATAGTCGTTGTCCTTGTTTTTATTAAATTGATAACCCGACACTGTTTTTAATTGATCAATGGACAATGATGCTTCACGCTTGATACATTGGTATGAGTGGCATTCCTATAAGCATGAATCAATGATTACTGTAACTGTGTGTTTTTTTGGCCAAATGATTATTGAAATCAGGGTGCTTATGGCATTTCCACCCACTGTATATGTTATGGTTATTTGATTGTGTCATCAAGAATGGGCACAAGTTTTTTACACAATATGATTTTCTACAGTTTGATTGATTTGAGCAATTTTGTTGCTATCTCCTTATAGTGGATTGATAACTCGACACGATAGGTTGACTGTATGTTTAAATTTGTCAAATGGGAGTGTTTCATTATGGTGTTTATGGTATGGTTGCCCACTGTGTATGCTATGGATATTTTTGGGGGTGCGCACTCAGAGATAGTCACTGAGTTTTAATCATGTCTTTGTTGCAATTCGATTATTTGTATTATGAGATTGGGCCCATTGTTGATGCCTAGTTGAATTGGATGGATAGCCCAAATTTTTTGATTATTTAGAGTCAAATAAATTGGGCTTGTATAGTCACAGAATTACACTTGCGATGATTGAATTGTTTTGTTTTTTCTACAACGTAGTGTGAGTTGGAGTGGTGATTGTTGGTTGTCTGTTTAAATGGCGAGTCAGGGTTATTGCAATTTAAACCTGGATTATTGGGTTGATTGTCCACTATGTATGTTTAACGAATGTCACTCATTTTAACAATGACATGCACGATTGCAGTGACCGTATAACTTCATTGCAATTTTGAAACACGACTTTTGAGTGTATTTGATGATTGAAGTAATGTGTGGGAGTGGTTTTTTTTATGACGAACAGAGTGGAAATGGTTACTATTATACATTTGAGAATTGTCTTAAAATATAAAATGAATAAATGAAAGGAACAGAGCTCCCTTATAGAGTATTGTGGAATGCATATTGTCTTGTTGATGACACTATCTTAAGTATTTGATTTCAAATAGTGAGCAAGTTAATGCAAAAAATTGTTTGAAATTTACACAGTAATTGTTTTGGGTCTCACTGGTCATTTGGTTGAGGTGTTTCCTTTTTATAGAATGGTTTATGGATCACTTGATTAATTTTATGAACAATACCCACTCTCATTCCCCACCATTATTTTTCTCTTCTCTAATTACAACCCCACCGCCCTCCCACATTCATTTTTCACTCCTTGTTCTAAAATTGATTAGAGTCAATAAAAATGATGTGTTGAAGCAGTTGGCAGTAGCAGTGTCTTGGTTAAATTACAATGATGCTTTCTTTGGTTTGCAATTTATTGTTGTTGTGTTTGAGAAGTAAGCGTATTCCCCCCCCCCCCTCATCATATCATGTTTCTCTCAGTACAAACCCCTCACATATCCCAGGACCCTTTATTTACCCCCTGCTCATTGATAAACAATTAAACAATTTGTATGGATTTGATTGCATGAGTCTAATACATTGTTGAGCCAAATCTATTTCATATTTTTAATATTTGTCATGTATTGTTATTTAAAAGACTATTTTCTAATCAATCATGCATGTAGGAATGAGTTTTTTCAGTCGAGGTATCCATGGTCGAGGAAACTGAGGGAGAGGTAACTGGAATAGAGGCCCAAGAAGGCCAAGGTTCTACATACATTTTGATGTTGACTCACAAGAGATTGGCCAGTTTTTTCAGGCCAGATTTTTCAATTGGATTGGGCAAGGAGTAGTCCAACCTAGGTCTGAAAGGCCTCCTTTCCAAGTTCCTCAAGCCCCTGGTATCCCTCTACCTCCTCACATCTCACTGCAACCCAAGGTTCTTGAAAATGAAGGATGGCAAGAGATTGTCCACCCAGAAATCTCCCAACATCGTGGGTGCCCTAATTTATCCCTACCTACTCCTTTTCCTATTAACCCCATTTCCCAATCTGACCCCCACTCACCATTGCAGTCCTCTCATGCTAGCAAAAGGTTGAAAATCGAGGCCCACCATGCCCTCGACAAAGGAAAATCCATTGTTGCCCCTTCCTCACCCTCCAATGACTCTGTCAAATCTGTGTCTTCCCAGATGCATTTGAGGGGCGATTGTTCCCACGTGATCAACGAGATTAGGCCTAAAGGCTCAGTGTAGCCAAAGGAAAATTCAGGAAAATCAAAAGGTGACAACAACAATCAAGGAAAGATTGCATCCTAGAGTGGGAAATATGGCTTTTGAGTTTTATTTGATCTATTGTTGATGACAGTTGACTTCAGACGTTTTTTGGACAACACATTTTATTTTGGGATATATGAGTAATATTTTTTGAAAATAATTTCAAATATCATGAGCTAAATTGTCAAATGTTGATATGATGAAGGGAGTCACAAGGAGGTGTGTTTTGCTTAACTAACTAGTTATGTTATGATTGTTAAGAGCTAAAGGGAGTCACAAGGGGTCCCATCTACTAGTTATTATTTATTATAACCCTTATTATGATTATTACTTTCTCCCCTAACTAAAAGTTGGTTAAGTATTTTAATTAACTTAACTAATGAGTTGGTTCAACCAATTCAACCAAATCTAATTTGTTTAAAGGCAAAAGGAAAGGGAGGAACAAGGGGAGGAGAGAAGAAGAAACATACTAAGGTTTTCTCTTTGAGTTTATGTTGAGATAGTTCAGTTTTCATTCATTCCTTAATTTATCACAAGCCTAATTATTTTTATGATAGTAGGGTCTTATTGTAGACAACAAGATTTGGGGGTTGAATTACATCATTCATACACTTGTTTTTCAAAGGTGTTGATCTATCTTTGATAGTCTGTGTAAACTTGTTTGTTTGTGAATTAGTTTTCATGATTGACAAAGGCTATTGTGCAGAGTCGAGTGGGAAGCAATATGTGGCAAGATGATCCAACTTTTAGAGTTCAGTTCTTTTTTTTTTTTTTTTTTTTTAAGGAGGTCCTTTTGTATGTTCCATCGGGGATGTCTAAGTTTGACTTTGGTCCTAAATTTCTGCATTAAGTTTTGTAAAAGAACAAATGTTTGGTGAATTGGAATGAAATAAAGGATTTCTTTATGTCTCATCTGTCTTGATTATCATCTTGGTGTCTTTACTTCTGTTTTTACATTTATTTCAGCAACTTTTATATTCAGAAAATTACATAAAAAGTAAATTTCCAGCAAGCTTTTTATTAATAAAAGACTTGCCTAATCACTCGTAATTAACAATTGTGAGTTAGGATGTTATTTTTGTTGGCTATAAACATAGGGTGAGATTCCCAACTATTTTACTTTAGCCAAGAATAATCTGAAAATTCTTTAGTAAGATCATTTCATATCTTTTCCTCAACACCCGAGAGGTTAAGAAGTTCGAGCATTTGACATTTGGGGGGAAATCATTGGAAGAACTTATAAAATCTTCCGAAGCCCGAAGCTCCGGAGTGCCAAAGTACCGGAGTGCCCAAATGACGTATCTTGATGATGTCACCAAAAGTTTATGGACCTATTTGAGAGTTCGACATTTGGAAGTTTTGATGGATTTTATAGAGAAAAATCCCGAAGCCCGAAGCTTTGAAGTAGCGGAGCCCGAAGCTTTGAAGTAGCGGAGCCCGAAGCTCCGAAGTAAAGAAGTTATGAAGGTGACACAATCTATTGACATTTCCTAGGGTGACGTGGAAATACGTGATACGTGCCATGTGTCATCATTTTTCAAGTGTTTCAAAGGTTGATCGGGCCAATTGGAACATGACATGTGTCACCAGTTAGATATGACCACGTGTCCACTCCCTATTTTATACCACATAGCACCCCTCTAGTGCGTGGTTGTTGACTAGACTCATGTGGTTCATCAGTTCGAAGTTTAGGAGAAAATTTAAATTATAATGGGAAATTTTTCGAAGCTCCGAGTCCCGTAGCTTCTATCCACCGTAGATCTTTGTCAGGAGTGTGGACCGTAGATTCTTGAAATATTAGGGGGTTGTCGGTTCGACGATCTAGAAGTCTTTAGTTGCGAAGTGTTAATGTATAAAAGGCTGAAGTCAGAGTCAATCTTGAATTTCCATTGATAGGTGAATGTCAACCATAGATCTCAGTCCTTCATGGAGTTCTCTAATTCAACAATTCATGACGAAGTACAAGATGGAGCCTCAGAACTCCCAATTCCCGATGTAACACACCCGACTCCTTAATACTCTTTTAAGAGGCGAGGAATCATACATTTTTTTTCCCTTAACTAAATCATCTCGAATCATCTCTCTGAGATGATTCATTCTCTTCTACTTACACGTAGCTTTCTAACAACTACTACCAAATTCTAAACCAACCCTTAGTTTAGATATTACGACTTCTCGAAGTTCTTTGGGCATTCATTGGTTGAGGGCCACGTGATGCTCCATGTGGCTTCATCTCGTTAGTATAATCTCTTGGTTCCTACCTCCCATAGGGAAGGTCCATCCATCAACCAATTTGATGACTAGATTAACCCTCGTCTGACACATAGGCTAGTGGGGAATTCAAAGTTTGGCGCTTCAGCACTGAACGTCTCCTTGCTATCTATGCATGAGACATTCCAAAGTCCCTAAATTATGAAGTCCCAAAATCTTGCCATGTAGTTCCAACCTTAGAACCTTTTTGGTCTCTCTACAATGCTACATCCCAAATCCTCCGGAGTCCCAAAGTCCTAGAGTCCCCGAGTCTCGGTCACTTCACCAACCACATTGGCTAGGCAGACATGTACCAGGAACTGACACGTAGGAGGGGTCAGGGTGACAAGTGTTACGTTCCAATGGGCCTATAGGGTATGTGATACACATGAATCCGGGTGACACATGACATGCCAAGCTGGGGTCCACGTCACCCTGGATGATGTCACTACACCATGTCACCCTAGACTGACAACCTTCTAACATTCCTCAGATCTCACGGTTGAGATACGACCATCTAGATTTATAAATATACGACTCTTGTTACCTTAGGGATTCAATGTTTGAGATTTTTTTGATGCGACCTTCTCTTTTCTCCCGATGTTCCCAATCTACAAACTAAAGGTGCTAGCGCCACGCATCCACAGTATATCAATGGTTAGGAAAGAAACCGAAGTATCCCTCGATCTACAGTTCTGGGTTCTTTGCTGCTCTGGCCTTAGGGGTTTTGGATCCTAGTTTAGTTGGTAATACAGGTTCACCTAACCACCTAGGGAATTTCCTAACTCTGATCAACCTTATGGGTAATCGTAACTCTCGATCACCTTCAGCCCGTTTATGACTATGAGGGCCAAAAATACTTCGAAGTCCCAGACTTCCGGAGCTCCAAAGCCAGAAGGACTTAGCTCCCTTAGGCTTAGGCTAAGGTTCCTAGGGGTTGGTCATATGGGTTCTCCCAAACAGATAT
This sequence comes from Picea engelmannii, assembly GCA_009831015.1. NCBI lineage: Eukaryota > Viridiplantae > Streptophyta > Pinopsida > Pinales > Pinaceae > Picea > Picea engelmannii. Next base: position 160,532 of record ML784288.1, on the reverse strand, counting down.
CATATGTTTGTCTTCCAAACTAAAGGGTCTTCCCTTTCAAGAATTAAATCCCTCTATCCTTCCTGAGCTTCATCATGAAAATGTTAAGGGTTTGGGCATGATATCTCGGTTGCACAACAAGGAGTCTGAAGGGGATAGTCTCATTAGACAGACAGGGCCAGATTGATGCAATACTTTCTATCTTGGCCATCCGACAGGTTTATGTCCCAAGGAACCTTGAAGGCTAAGTTGGGGAAAATAGACAATTAATCAGAAGCATAAGTTCATAGGAAGACAAACACATACACATAACTTAATCATTTCAATACAGAAACCATTTATAGATATATAAATACATGCATGCATCCATTATTCCCAATTAAAGCACAAAGTATGAAAACACTTATCAGAACCATAAGGCGTGATGTAGCCACTAAAAGGGGTGTCCATTTCCACCCAACAATAGGCTCAGTCACTCCTAATGTATTTACCACTAGCCACCCTCGAGCTAGGCCACGATGATCTGAGATATAATCCTTTCTTTTAGCTCAATGATAGTAGGGATGGAGGTTACTCTCCTCCTCTTGCAAGATATTGGAAACGGTTTACATAGTACTTACTCAGTCACTCAGCAACCTCGTTTATCAGCTTGTATCATAACCCTACAAGCCATTTCCTATGACTAGAACACACTCATTTATTAGTTCTTCCTTGAACCTGAGAGCTTAGTCTCTCGTCTCTGCACTCTTCATAGGTCTTCCTCTTCCCACCACACCTTCCTTTCTTGTCTTTCTCAACAATATTGTGTGTGGCTCAAATTCCCAGGCCATGGTCAGGTCTGAAAGCCTTACAGATGGGTGCTTTGCTCCATCCCCTCATTAACTCTTGAGGATGTATTCCCACCTACCAGCCTAACTGTAATTAATTCCTGGGTCAGATGATTTTTTTGGTCCTGAGAAATTAAATCCAGTAAGGTAATGGTTTGTTGGAGGTTAGCACAACCATTCATGGTCCCCTTAACCATCTCTTTCATAGCATTCGCGGTCTCTCTTAGTACACCCCCCTTCTAGTAGTCATGCAACACTTATCCATTTTCTAGTAAATAACATAATTTACATTCATTGACCTTTTATACAAAGGTCCATCAAATCAAACATTCACACATATTGAATTTTCCATAGTCTTTTGGAAAATATAGTTATATTTACAAACTGGGGGAAACATGGTGTTACAATTCCCCCCTGCCTTAAAGGAACATCGTCCTCGATGTTCTATCTTTCAGCATGCTATGTATATACAAAAGTAAACAAAAATGGATATGCATGTCTCATGGCATCCTCAATTTCCCATGTAGCCTCATCTAGGCCAAAGTGTTTCCACTACACCTTGACTTGTGAAATGGTTCGATTCCTGAGTGGGGTTTCCTTAATGTCTAGTATGCATTGAGGTTCTAGCAGAAATTCTCCCTCTGAATCCACCGAGATCACAGACCAGTCAATTATATGATTAAAATCATGTACATGCCTCTTCAATAATGAAACATGGAAAACATTATGTGCCTTTACTGTGGGAGGGAGTGCTAGTCTATAGGCTACAGGTCCCACTCTATATAATACTTCAAAGGGTCCACAATACTGAGGTTCCAACTTGACACAAGCTTCTATTATCAAGGAACTCTTCCTAGGCCTAACTCTGAGATAGACATGGTTTCATGTCTTGAAATCTCTGGGAGTTCTCTTTCTATTGGCATAACTCTTCTGTCTATCCTGAGAAATTTTCAGATTTTTCTTTATTTGAATCACTTGTTGTTCCATTTATTTCAGCATGTTGGGTCCAATTGTAATTTTATCCACTGGATTACTCACGCTGATTGGAATCTTGCACTGTCTACCATAGAGGGCTTCAAAAGGGCTCATCTTCAGTGACTCTTGATAACCGTTGTTGTAGGAAAATTCTACCAATGGTAGGTAGTCTTCCCACTTCTTAGGTTGATGCATTACATGAATTCTTAACATGTCTTATAATATTTGGTTTACTCTTTCTGTCTATCCATCAATTTGGGGGTGATAAGCTTTTCTAAACAACAATTTAGTCTCAAAACTAGCCATCAAGGATTTCCAAAAGCTTAAAGTGAATTTTGTGTCTCTGTCAGATACAATCACCCTAGGCATGCCATGCAGTCTGAATATCTCCTTCATGAATATGTTGGCAATATCTGTTTCCTTGCAAGTCTATTTGACATGAATGAAGTGAGTAGACTTGCTCAATTTTTCCACCACTACCATGATGACATCATTCTACTTGGCCGATTTTGGTAATCCGGTGATGAAATCCATGGAGATGGTTTCCCATTTCCATTATGGAATTGGTAGAGGTTGTAACAACCCTATTGGGTGTCGATGCTCTGCCTTAACTTGCTAGCATTATAGACACTTAGCTAGATAGTCAACTATGTCCTTTTTCAATCTAGGCCAATAGAATTGTTTCCTAGTGTTCATGATATTTTTCTGATATCATCGGTGACCATTATATGGTCTCTTGTGTAGTTCGTCTATTATGAACCTCTTCAAGTCATCAAAAATTGGGATATCATATCTGTTGTTGTAAGTCAACAAGCCTTCATCGAGCATTTGATAGCCTTCATACTTTATCCCTATAGGATCTTGCCTTAGGTATGAGGTCATGGTCTTGAAGAATGCATTTGTTTCTTGTGCATTCCCGACTCTTTCCATGACATCCGTTTCATAGGTTCTCACCGCTCCCAGGTGAATCGTTTTCACATTTTTTCTAAGGGAATCGACCACCCTATTTTCCTTTCCTTTGATGTGTTTTATTTCAAAATCAAACTCACTAAGGAGATCCATCCACCTATCTTGTCTAGCATTTAGTTTTGGTTGATCAAATAGGTGCCTCAACCCACAATGGTCTGTCATAAGTACAAATATCCTACCCATGAGGTAATGCCTCCACATTTTGAAAGCACGCACTATGGAAGACAACTCTAGATCATGGGTCACATAATTTATTTCATACTCATTCAATTTTCTAGATTCGTAGCAAATTACACGTCCTTCTTGCATAAGGAATCCTCTGAGTCCTTCCTTGAAGGCATCTATACACACAAGGAAGTCATTATCAGGGTCTTCAATCTTCAACACCAGTGCGTGGGTCAGAAGGTATTTTAGTGCCTGAAATATTTCTTCACATTGTGATGTCCAAGTGAATTTAACCCCCTTTTCTGAAGGGAAGTGATTGGACAACCAATCTTGGAAAATTCTTTTATGAACCTTCTATAGTATCCTGTTAAGCCCATAAAGGATATGATATCAGATACATCCTTTGGGGTAGGCCATTCCATAATAGATATGATCTTTTCAGGGTCTATTGTCACTCCTTCTTTATAAATAACATGGCCTATGTAATGTACTTGCTTTCTGGAAAAAATCACACTTGCTAAAATTAGCGTAGAGATGATGCTCTCTTAGTAATTGAAGTACAAGTCTAATATGTTCTTCATGCTCCTCTCTATTCTTGAAGTATATTAGGATATCATCAATGAAAACCAATACAAATCTGTCTAGGAATTTGCGGAGTACATTATTCATCAAGAACATAAAAGTGGCAGGGGCATTGGTTAATCCAAATGGCACCACAACAAGTTCGTAGTGACCATATCTAGTCCTAAAAGTTGTTATGTGGATGTCTTCATCCTTGATTCATACTTGATGGTATCCATACCTTATGTCAATATTTGAGAAAATGGAAGCACCCCTAATTGGTCGAACAAGTCATCGATTCTCGGTAAGGGGTGCTTGTTATTTATGGTTGTCTTATTGAGTTGTCTATAGTCTATGCACATTCGCAGTGTGCCATATTTATTCTTAAAAAAAAACACTGGTGCTCGCCATGAAGACACACTGGGACGGATGTTTCCTTTTTCCATCATTTCCTTTAGTTGTAGCTTGAGCTAAACTAGCTTGGGTGTACTCATCCTAGAGGGTATCCTAGACACTGGCACTGCTCCTGGTGCAAGTTCTATTGAGAAGTCAATGACTCTTCTCGGAGGTAGACCTAGTACCTCTTATGGAAACACATCTATATACTCTCTTAATATGGGGTGGTCCTCTAGGTTCATTTTTCCATCCTCAACAGATTCCAATACATGTATTTCATATAGAGGGCATCCTTTTTTGCAATACTTTTTCATTTGAGAGGTTGATATTCGTCTCATGGAGACAAACTTATAAATCCCTTGGAGGGGCATTTTTCTCCCTTATTCATTCTCACACTCCAAATTTTTATGGTAATGATCCAATTTGGTTTTATAAGTGGATAACTAGTCCATACCAATCAATAGGTCATAAGATCCTAGGGGAATTATGTTAAGGGTCACTTGGGTGGGAAATCCATCCATGATGATTTGGCAAGCTAATATGACCTCTGCTAATTTTCTTTTGGTTCCAGTGGCTACTTGTACCAACCATGGCTAACATGTCTAACTGGTTTTATTTTACACTTATAAATAGTCTAAGGGGCCACATAACTCAAATTAGAATCAGGGTCAATTAAAATAGAAACTAGATGGTTGGCGATCATACCTTCCATATCCACCACTGAATCTTGGTGGTCAGATTGTTTATTATCCAAAGCTTCATAAATCCATGGCATGCTCCTAGACACATCATTGACTGTGGTAGCTTCTTGGATATTGTAGACTCTCCTATTGTTCTGTTTTCTGTGTGGAAAATCCCTCAGTGGATGTTCTCCATAACCCCAACATTTTAAGGGTTCCTTCTTTGGGTTATCAGTCTTTCATGGGGTTGCTCCAAAAGGTTTATTTCCACCCCGAGAGGGGAAATTTTGTTGATATACACTTCTAGTAGGAAGGATTATCCTAGATTCCTTCCTATATTTTTTAAATATTGAGGATTTTAACCCCTTGTTATTGAATCCCAAACTACTCTTCTTCTTCCAGTCCCCGCGAGGTTCTGTTTGACTCTTGAACTATTCATAACAATACCTTTCCTTCCAGATAGTGTCTTCTAAGGTATTTTGCTCGTCAAACTCAATCCTATTCCGGTAGGTCTGAGGTAACCCACTAATAAATCATTTCACTTTTACCTTTTCATCCTTTATGTAGGGTACATACCTCAGCAACTCGAGGAATTTATTGACATATTCCTCTATGATGAGTTGTCCTAGCTTGAGTTCATAGAACTCCTTTGTCTTCCCATCAAAGTATTTCTATGACAAATACTTATTCTTGAAGTGTTTCTCAAATTGTTTCCATGATAAGTCCTCTTCATGGATTCCTTTCACATTCTTAAGCTCTTCCCACCAAATGGAAGCTTTTCCATTTAGGCTGAAGATGGCTATTCGAGCCTTCAAGTTTTTAGAGTAGTCATGGACTCTGAAGTACTTCTTTAAACCAAGAAGCCAAGATTCTGCCTCTTCCCCTTTCTCAATATCTCCATTGAAAGAGGGTGGTTTGGCCTTCTTGAACTCTTCAGGGTCATGAATTTTGGAATGATTTTGCTTCTTTCCTTTCCTTTGATAATGTGAGCTAGTTTTGCTACTAGAATATCCCTCAGAGTTTCCAGTTTCCTTTCCAGAGGACTCTCCCGATGAGTGTCCCCTGTCTCCAGGTTGGACCTTCCCCGAGGTACTCCTCCTAGTGTGGCCACTTATGGGACCATGTTTTCGTATCTCAGGTGGACTTTCAATTCTCTTCATATGTTGTTGGTCCACATGACTGGTTGCAGTTCCATGCTGCAGCTGCCTCTATATATCGGATAATATCTGCAACAAGACTCCGTTAATTTCCATTTGTTTTTCTTTCTCCTTTATCAATCTCTCATTGTTATCCTTGCAACTCTGTAATTCGACCATGAGGCTCCTTACAGTTTCATCCAGATGCAAAGGGGTTTCCATCGCCCTCCTCTCGTCATATTCTTCATATCTATTATGGGAGCCATCCCCCACTTCATGGCATGTCACCATCCTTTATGCTTTCAGTTTCCCACGATTCACTGACTGGTTGAGTACTGAAAAAACACTTGTTGTTAGCTAACAATCTATTAGTTCATGAACAACACATAGTTCATATTTCTTAAATACACACACACCATAGAAAGATTTCATTCTTTTGTTTAGTAAGAGTTTAACCATACTCTATAGGAAAGAGGTAAGGTATGAATTCACCCTTAAAGTTCTTTAAATATGGTTTTTACGCAACTCATCCATGAGCCCAAGTAGACCAAGTGATGTAACTGTGCTCTGATACCAATTTGTAACACACCCGACTCCTTAACATTATTTTAAGGGGTGGGGAATCATAAATTCATTTTTCCTTAACTAACTCATCTCAAATCATCTGTCTGATATGATTCATTATCTTCTACATTCTCATAGATTTCTAACAACTTCTACCAGATTCTAAACCGACCCTTGGTTTAGATCTTATGGCTTCCCAAAGTTCTTCGATTGTTCATTGCTTGAGGGCCACGTGATGCCCCCCATGGCTTCATCTCGTTAGTATCATCTCTTGGTTCCTACCTCCCATAGGGAAGGTCCATCCATCAACCAATCTGATGACTAGCTTAACCCTCGTCTGACACACAAGATAGCAGGGAATTCAAAGTTCAATGCTTCGGTGATGAACTTCTCCTTGCTATATACACACGAGTCCTCTCGAAGTCCCAAACTTCTGAAGGCCTGGAAGCTTGCCACCTGGTTCCAACCTTCAGAACTTTTTTGTCTCTCTACAATGATACATCCCAAATCCTCTAGAGTCCTGAAGTCTTGGACTCTTGGAGTCCTAGTCACTTCACCAACCACGTTGAATAGGTGGACACGTACTAGGAATTGAAACATAGGAGGGGTCAGAGTGGCACATGTTACGTTCCAATGGGCCTATAGGGTATGTAATACACATGAATCTGGGTTACACGTGGCACATCAAGTTGAGGTACACGTCACCCTGGATGACATTATTACACCACGACACCCCAGACTGACAACCTTCTAACATTCCTCAGATCTCATGGTCGAGATCCGACAACGTAGATTTATAAATCTATGGATCTTGTTACCTCAGGGATTCATTCAGGATTTTTGTGATGAAAACTTATCTTTTCTCCCAAAGTTCCCAATATCCAAACTAAAGGGGCTAGTGCCACATGTCCCTAGTATATCGACGACTGGGAAAGAACTCAAAGGATCCCTCCTTCTACAGTTTTGGATTCTTCACGTCTCCAACCTTAGGGGTTTTGGATTATGGTTTAGTTTGTAGGATAGGTTCACCTAACCACTTGGGGAACCTCCTAACATTGGTCAACCTTACAGGTAACCGTAACTCTCGGTCGCCTTCGACTGGTTTATGACTATGAGGGCTGCCAATACTTCGAAGTCCCGGACTTTCGGAGCTCCGAAGTGAGAAGGAATTATCTCCCTTAGGCTTAGCCTAAGGTTCCTAGGCATTGGTCATATGGGTTTTCCCAAACATATCTCGTCCGTTCGTCTTCCAGACGAAAGGGTCTTCCCTTTCGAGAATTAAATCTCGGTATCATTCCTGAGATTCATCATGAAAATGTTAAGGGTTTGGGCATGCTATCTCGGTCACACAAAAAGTATTATGAAGGGGATAGTCTCATTAGACGGACATGGATAGATTGATGCAATACTTTCTATCTCAGCCTTCCTACAGGTTTATGTCTCAAGCCACCTTGAAGGCTAAGTTGGAGCACATAGACAATTAATTAGAAGCATAAGTTCACAGGAAGAAACACATACACATAACTTAACCATTTCAATACAAAAACCATTTGAAGATATAAAAATACACGCATGCATCCATTATTACCAAATAAAGAAAAAAGAATGAAAACACTTATCAGAACCAGAAGGCGTGATGCGACTGCTAAAACGGGTGCCTATTTCCACCCAACCATAGGCTCAATCACTCCTAACAAATTTATCACTAGCCACCCCCGAGCTAGACCATGATGCTCTGAGATATAATCCTTTCTTCTGGATCAACAATAGTAGGGATGGAGGTTACTCTTCTCCTCCCACAGGATATTGGAAACAATTTACACAATACCAAGCAATGAGGACCACCTGAGTACTTCCTCGGTCACTAAACAACCTCATTTATCAGCTTGTATCATAACCCTTCTAGTCATTTCCTGCGAGTAGAACATGCTCATTTCTTAGTTCTTCCTTGAACCTGAGAGCTTAGTCTCTCATCTTTTCACTCTTTGTAGGTATTCCTTTGCCCACCACACCTTCCTTTCTTTCCTTTCTCAGTAAGATTGCATGTGGCTCGAATTCCCAATCCGTGGTTAGGTATGAAAGCCTTACATATGGGTGCTCTTCCCCATCCCCTCATTAACTCTTGAGGAGGTCTTCCCACCTATCAACCTGACTGTAATTCATTCCTAGGCCAGAGGAATGTTCTGGTCCCGAGGAATTAAATCCAATAAGGTACTAGTTTGGTGGAGGTTAATGCCACCATTCTTGGTGTAACGTCCCCGACCATCCATGGTGGGCCACTCTACGCTAGAGAACTCTTATTGTTCTCTCTGCGGAACATATTGTAACATACCCAACATCCAACTGAGATATGCCACATAATTTTTTCGAACTACATGCAATTAAAATATACACACACAAAACTCTTGCAGAAGCATTATATATAAAACGTAGACATACAAATACATCTGCAAATACAAAGATTCACACTAAAATAACAATAAACGTATACATGCAACATATATAGGAAATACCCATAAAAATAAACACAGTTATAACTGCACATATGATAACTCATAGAAATAAACACGTAAATAACAATGCAACATGTAAATTTGTAACACAATTGCACTTATCTTGGTAATAATGTCACCAACTGCATGTAGACCTTCCACGAACCTCCCAGCCTTATACTACACTATTCATCACTCTCAACAGTGAGTCACCCTCGAGCTGAGACTAAACTCCACCCGGGTAAAGGGATTCCTAACCAAGCTAAAGGTTCATAGACAATAGGAAAGACTTCGTCTCAGGTGTCAAATCAAACTAACAACCTATAGTCCCTCATTCCCCACATTCCTGTCCCACCCAGGAAGTGTTCCCCTTCTCTTCTCAACAGTCCTTTGGCTTCCCTACTTCCTTTCTGGGCTTTAGCAACAGGTCAGACAGTAAGTCTCAGAGCACTATAGTTGTAGTTTAGCACCTTTAGGAAATCATTTCCCAACAATTATCTCACCTAGAGAATTGCTCACAGGCCTAAAAACCTGCCTCTTCAATATCCCACAGGCTTGAAAACCTGCTTCTTTAATCCAACTCCCAAGCTAACCAACTACACCAACAAAAAATAACTATGGATACAGGTACAGGTACAGTCACGAAGATACAAAAGATAGCTTAATGGATGTGTGCATGTTCATGGATGATTGACTGGATGACTGAATGATGGAAGGAATGATGGGTAGAATGATGGAAAAGATGATATGAAATGAACTAAGTCCCAACAATATGTATGCATGTCCCCAACTTGACACTTGTCACGTTGGGAGCTACTTTGGTCCACTTGTCCCCAACTTTAGAACTTAGGATAAAATAATTATCCATACTTTATGATTTAAGAAATATTAATATAATATTCTTTTTTGGCTTAATCTCCCTAGCTTATCCCTTTTCCTTAACTTTTAGGCCCCTCCCTTTCCCTAACCAATGGAGTTTAGTCCCCCATGTCTTTTATCGTGGTCGGTCTGCGTGCAGTGATGTATTTTATATTAATTATGAGACATATACAAAAATAGACGCATTGACCTTTAACATCTAGGCTCTTCAGCCTAATCATAACATAAGCATCCTATATTATAATAAATGGCTCACTAGCCTATAAAACATAGCATATACACAAAAGGCTACCTGGCCTCAATATCGCGCGCACTTATGTTGTTGCACGCGGTATCCTGGAATGTGCACACTTCCTCATTTTACTGTGCAGTACATGCACACACTATACCATGAAATGTGCATACAAAAATGATATCAAACAACTCACCATCTTAAGTACATTTTTATTTACATTAAAATTGGGTTCGGCCTAGGGATATTACAATCCACTCCCCTTATTTATGCACTGTCCTCAGTGCATCATGTACCCATATATAACCAAATTTCAAAAATCCTCAAAAAGATGAGGGTATTCTACCCACATTGCATCCTCATGTTCCCAAGTAGTGTCCTAGGGACCCTACCAGGTCCATTGGACCTTTACAAGCCCTATGGCTCTATTCCAGAGCTGTTTAATTTTCCGGTCCATAATGCGTACCAGATGCACTTGAAAAGCACCTTCTTGGTCGACCTAAATCACATTCCAATAAATAACATGATTAGCATCAGGTATATATTTCTTGAGCAATGATACATGGAATACATTATGAACAGACATAGATGTAGTCAATGCAATCATATAAGATACTGGACCAATCATCTCTAGGATTTCAAACGGCCCACAATAGCGAGTTGCCAACTTTAAACAATTTCCCAACTTCAGGGAACTTCTGTTGGCTTTCACTTTCAAGAATACATGATCACCCACTTTAAATTCTCTGCGAGTTCTTCCCTTATCAGTATAATTTTTCTGCCTATCTTGGGAAGCCTTTAAATTTTGTTTTGTTTTTATCATTTGCTCCTCCATTTCCCTGAGAAAATCTGGCCCAACCACTGCTCTGTCTGTTGGGTTATCCCAGCTTACTGGTGTGTTGCAATTTCTTCCATAAAGTGCCTCAAATGGGCTCATCTTTAGAGATTCTTGGTACCCATTGCTATAAACAAACTCTACCAAGTGCAGGTAGTCTTCCCATTTTGATGGTTTATCCATCTCATACATCCTTAACATATGCTCAATTACTTGATTCACTCTCTCTGTTTGACCATGTGATTCTGGATGAAAAGTTGTGCTAAAATTCAAATTTGATCCAAATCCATTAAATAATCCCTTCCAAAATTTTGAGATAAATTTTGGATCTCTGTTAGACACAATTGTCTTGGGTATGCCATGTAATCTAGAAATTTCCCTCATACAAACATCAACAATGTTCGCTACCTTGTGAGTGAGCTTAACTGGAACAAAATGGGTAGCTTTAGTAAGCTTATCCACAACTACCATGATAAAATCATGTTTCTTGTTTGTTCTCGACATCTTGGTGATGGAATCCATTGTTACAACTTCCCATTTCCACTCAGGAATGGGTAATGGTTGTAGCAAACTAGCTGGGTGTCTATGCTTAGCCTTTACTTTTTGACATTCCAAACATCTAGCAATAAAATCAACAACCTCTTTCTTCATGCCTGGCCAATAATATTGGCTCTTGTCAGCTGCAATAGTTTTCGGATATCCTGGGTGCCTAGCATAAGGCACATATGCATTTCTCTCAATATCATATTTTTCAACTCCTACGAATTTGGTACATAAATTCTTCCCTTGTACATGAGAATTTCATCATTATCTAGCTTGTATTCCTTAATTTTCCGCTACAATTTACCTTGCTATAATTTTGCCACTAATTCCTTGTATTGCAAATCTGATTTGGCAACCTCTATGATTCTGTCTTTCAAATTTGATTGGTACATGCTAATGGTTGTAGCATGAAATTCATGAACTCTTCTATTGAGTGCATCAACCACTTTGTTCTCTTTGCCCTTGATATGATTTATATCAAAGTCATATTCACTCATAAATTCTAACCATCTGCTTTGCCTAGCATTTAGAGTTGGTTGATCTAATATATATTTCAGACCATTATGGTCTGTTCTCATCTCAAACCTTTTTCCCATGAGGTAGTGTCTCCATTTCCTCAAGGCATGCACTATGGATGCCAACTCCAAATCATGAGTGGCATAGTGTCTTTCATGCTCCTTCAACTTCATTGATTCATAACATATAACAAACCCATTTTGACTAAGGACCCCACCAAGTCCCTCTTTACATGAATCCGTGCATACAATGAAGTCTTCATTTGGGTTTGCAATCCTTAGTATTGGAGCAAATTGTTTCAAGTGTTGGAAACTCTTTTCACAATCCAAAGTCCACTGAAACTTCACACCCTTTCTTTGCAAGGAAGTGATTGGGTGTGCAATCTTTGAAAATCCTTCAATAAATCTCCTATAGTATCCTACAAGGCCCATGAATGATCTGACCTCTGTCACATTCTTTCATGCTGACCATTCTCTAATGGCTTCTATCTTCTTAGGATCCACTGCTATCCCATCCTTTGAAATGATATGCCCTAAATAATGAATTTTCTTCTGATAAAATGAGCACTTGCTCAACTTGGCATACAACTGATGCTCTCTTAATACTTGCAACACCATCCTCAAGTGATGTTCATGCTCTTGTTCTGACTTGGAATATATAATAATGTCATCCAAAAATACAATGACAAACTTGTCTAAATATTCTCGGAAAACACCATTCATTAAGAACATGAAAACACTTGGTGCATTTGACAACCCAAATGGAACCACTGTGAACTTATAATGACCATACCTTGTGCTAAAGGCGGTCTTTCTGATATCTTCCTCTTTAATCCTTACTTGATGGTATCCTGGCCTAAGATCTATCTTTGAAAATATCTTGGCATCCTTCAATTGATCAAAGAGATCATCAATCCTTGGCAGAGGATACTTGTTCTTTACAGTCACTTTATTCAACTATCTGAAATCAATGCACAATCTTAATGTTCCATATTTCTTCTTCATGAACAAGACTGGGGCACCCCAAGGTGACACACTTGAGCATATATACCCCTTCTTCGGAATCTCTTCAATTTGCATTTGCAACTCCTTCAGCTCTGGTGTACTCATTCTGTAAGGAGTCTTTGACACTGGAGCTGCTCCAGGCATTAAATTTATAGAGAAATCAATGTCTCTCTTTGGGGGTAGTCCTAGTATCTCCCTGAACACATCTTCAAAATCTTCCAGGACTGCATGATCTTCCAAATTTGGCATTGTATCTTTAGGTGTCTCTTCCATATGCGCTGCAAATATTTGACACACTTTTCTGTAACATTTCTTCAACTGCAATGTTGAAATTTCTCTGATGGTTACTACCCTTGGAATCCCCTGCACTTTTCTTAGGGTCCCTTCCTCATCCAAGCAAGTAAAGGCCTTGTTATGATAGTCTAGGATGGAATGATGATGGTCGAACCAATCCATCCCAATTAGACAGTCATAGGAACCTAAAGGCAAGATGTTCAAATCTTCCCTAGTGTTCAACCCATTCATGTCCATAAGACATGACTTAACCATCTCATTGACTTTTCTTTTGGCTTTGGTAGCCATCTGCACCAACCATGATTTTCCATGCTTGATTCTTGGAAAATGAAAACTTTCCACCATCTTAGGACCTATATAACTATGACTAGCTCCTAAATCAATTAAAATAGCAATGGTTTGGTTGTTGATCATACCTTCCACCTCAATCATATGTGACTGATACTCTTCTTGCTTGTTGTCCAGGGCTGCATAGATCCTTGGCACATTTCTACACATGTCCTCCATTGTTTCAACTTGTTGTACATTGTGCACAATCCTCCCTTTTTCACCTCTGTGAGGACAATCTCTGAACATGTGATCTCCTTTACAACCCCAACATTGAATAGGTGGATGCCTTGGCCTTTGACCCTATGTTGCAATCGTTCTGGGCTCTCTAGGAGTTTGTTGTCCTTGTGGATTATTTTTGAAGAATGGTGGCTTAGATCCCTTCTTCCTCTGATCCACCTTGAATTTCATTTTGTCTTCCCAAGCTTTTTGGAAATTTGGCCTTGATTTTTGCTGATCATAAAGGCATTTAGCTCGCCTTATGGTCTCCTCCAATGTCTTGGGATCATCATATTGTATTTTGTCACTAATGAGGGATGAAAATCCACTCAAACACCTTTGAATCTTAACTATCTCATCCTTGATGAAAGATACATACTTCAATAGTTCTAAAAACCTTCTCTCATATTCACCTATTGTCATACTTCCAAGCTTGAGTTCAAAGAACTCTTTCATTTTCTTGTCATAATACCTCTTAGTCAAGTATTTCTTCTCAAAATAATTCTTGAATTCCCTCCAAGTAACACTTTTCTCTTTAATGTGCTACACCTGCACAAGCTGATCCCACCACATGGATGCCTTTCCCTTGAGTTGGTAGATATCAATTCTACCTTCTGCACGAGAAGAAGAATTATGCAATTGAAAATACTTTCTCATGCCCAACAACCATGTTTCTGCATCTTCATCCTTCTTGTGCTCACCATCAAATGTAGGAGGTTTGATTCTATCCATTTCTCCTCGTAGTTCATCCACCCCAGACCCCTTATGCTACCTGAAAGGGGATGGAATCAAGTTGTTGTGTGCTCTCTTATTGGAATGCCTTGGGGAGTGATGGTGATATCTGCTAACACTTATTGCTTTTCTTTTCTCATCATAAGACCTGTGACTTCCCGATTTGCTTGAGCCACTCTCCTTATCCAACTTCTTTTCAATTATGTTCAAGCTCTACAATAACTTCATGTTGAAGTCTTCTTGTTTCTCCTTGCCTTTCATAAGCCTTTCATTATCAAATTTATGGATTTGGACATCCTTCTACAAATTTTTAATGGTCTCTTCCATATTCATGTTTTCATTCCTTTCATCTCCATGTCCATTGGAGTTTGTTCCTTCAATGTCCAAATGGACATCCATCCCTCTAATCTCATCCTCCTGACTGTAAATCCCCTATGCCTCTTCCATTACTATGGAATCTATGCTAATATTGAACTAATCTAATTGTTGTTAACTCTGCAAAATGTACAACCAATTTTTTTTTATCAGGCTAACTGTTTCAACAATTTCATGAAAATATGAACAATTCTGGTTCAATAATATATATAAGAGTTTTTTCTTCTGATTTAATGGAAAATTGAATGCCCAAATCAATTTTCTAGGTGGATATTTAGATTCCCCTGTTCAATACCTTTCCAATGCCTACTCCCATGCTCCATTCTGAGTCTTGAGCAGAAAGTTATGTCTATTTAAAAATTTCCCATTAATTTTTTCTGTTCATTTTTTGAACTAGGCGCAACTCTGCGCTGTAAATATGCAATTTCGCACCTAATCCATTGGATTTTTCATAGGATCTCAATTGGATATTAGCATATACGTCTTATGGAAACTCTGTCCAAGTTTCAACTCTTTCTAGGTTCTTGGCTGCTAGTTACAACCCTTTGAAGTTCTATGCCAAAATACCGTATTGTCACTGAAATGATGCAGGTACCTTCTATGCCATATCAAACACTTTTAACAAGCCCAGAAATTTAATTCAACTCTTGGAATATCTTGTATGACTCAATAGATTTCCATTGACTTCTCATGTGCCTCAATCTGATTCCGAAGCAGAAAGTTATGGCCCTTTAAAGTTAGATGGGTCTTAAAATTTACCCTTCACTATTTGTGCTTTAACTTTCTCATAAAAGCTCCGTTTGACGAACGGTTTACACTGTTAGAAATATCTCTTCGAGCTATTTTATTTGAGATATATAGAAAGAGTGTACCTTTGGTACAATTTTGTCTCATGGTTTTTAAGTTTCTAAAAACACTCTTAAGGGCCTCAAAAACGCACTGCAAAAAAGATGACGTTCAAATGATATAAAACGTCATAGAAAATCACTGGTTTTTTGTTGTTGTTCACCCTTCAAACAACTTCGTGCACACAAATTTAAATATGTTCACCTGTATTCACCATGGACAACAACAAAACAAGGTAAATCGTGCTTCGTGCACCTTAAAACCACTGTGTATCACTTCTCTGTCGCACTAATAACTTGCGCACACTACTTTTGTGTCGCGCCAATATCCACCACACACAGTTTTGATTCTTGCACTATTACCTGTTGCGTGCAGTTTTTGTATCAAGCGCTGATATTCCATGTGCATTATACTCTATGCACTGCACCATGCCATATTTTAGTACGTCTCCACTGTGCACCAAAACTCTGTGCGCACCACTAACTAAACTATCGCGCAACAACATATACCCACATTGCACGCGCACCAACAAAACTCCTTTGCGCTCTGCCAAAACTGCGCACACCAAGCGCGTCATTATTATTATTATACATCAACATTTTTCCATGCAATGCTGAAATTTAGTGCGCACATCCACACAATAACATTTTTCCGTGCGGCACCAAAATTTAGCACGTGCACCAGCATGCTAATATCTTGCCGCTCAATGCCGAAATTTACCTATCATCGGATTTTATTGCGCATCATGCATTTTTAGTGTGCCCACCTGTGCACATTCATTTATATGCACATCAATTCCTCGTGAATTCCACTATAGAAATTGGGGATTTTTCTTAACATTTTCCCCAATTTACCATAGAGATTTTGCAACCATGCAATTTATTCAATTTCACCCCGATAACACCAAATCAACCTCTACAACAATAAATCGTTGTGGGTTGACATTTCTGGAATGCATTTATCCAAACTCAATTCGCGAATTGAGAATTTTAACCACTAAACTCGCTCCATCTGTCATGACTTCACTGTAACTTCAAATTCAACCCATTCTAGATCTAAATTTGCTAGAACAGATACTAAATCGGGAATATCTCATCACTTGGCCAAATTCTCCATTTTCTCATGAATTTAACAACAACAAAAATTGGGGTTTTCCCCCAATTCCGCCCAGTTGTTGTTACTTTTTACCATGGACTCTCTACAAACTGAAATTTGGCTACTTCAAAATAAATCCTCTGTGACATTTTGCTTCAACTCAACTTTCTCGGCCCATCCAGGCTCAATGATGAAAACTGAAGATCTGATACCAAGTTGTAATGTCCCCGTCCATCCATGTCGGCCCACGTTCTGCTAGAGAACTCTTACTGTTCTCTCTGTGGAACATACTGTAACATACCTAACATCCAACTGAGCTATGCCACATAAATTTTTCGAACTACATGCAATTAAAATATACACACACAGAACTCTTGTAGAATAATTATATATAAAACGTAGACATACAAATACATATATAAATACATGTGTTCACACTGAAATAACACTAAAAGTATACATGCAACATATACAAGAAATACCCATAAAAATAAACACAGTTATAACCGCACATATGATAACCCATAGAAATAAGCATGTAAATAACAATGCAACATGTAAATTTATCACACAATTGGCACTTATCTTGGTAAGAATGTCACCAATTGCGTGCAGACCTTCCATGAACCTCCCAGCCTTAGACCACACTGTTCATCACTCTCAACAATGAGTCACCCTCAAGCTGGGACTAAACTCCACTTGGGTAAGGGGATTCCTAACCAGGCTAAAGGCTCATAGACAACAGGAAAGACTCTGTCACAGGTTCCAACTCAAACTAAAAACCTACAGTCCCTCATTTCCCACATGTCTGTCCCACCTAGGAAGTGTGCCCCTTCTCTGGAAATCTTGCTCAATAGTCCTTCGGCTGCCCCACTTCCTTTCCGGGCTTCAACAATAGGCCAAACAGGAAATCTCAGAGAACTTTAGTTGCAGTTTAGCACCTTCAGGAAATCAATTCCTAACAATTCTCTCACCCAGAGAATTTCTCATGGGCTTGACAACCCGCCTCTTCGATATCCCACGGGCCTGACAACTCGCTTCTTCAATCCAGTTCCCAAGATAACCAACTCCACCAACACAAAATGACTATGGATACAGGTTTAGGTACAATCACGAAGATACAAAAGATAGCTCAATGGGTGTGTGCATGTTCATGGATGATTGACTGGATGACTGAATGATGGAAGGATTGATGGGGAGAATGATGGAAAAGATGATAGGAAATGAACTAAGTCCCAACAATATGTATGCATGTCCCCAACTTGACACTTGTCACGTTGGGAGCTACTTTGGTCCACTTTTCCCCAACTTTAGAACTTAGGATAAAATAATTATCTATACTTTATGATTTAAGAAATATTAATATAGTATTCCTTTTTGGCTTAAGCTCCCTAGCTTAGCCCATTTCCTTAAATTTTAGGCCCCTCACTTTCCCTAACCAGTGGAGTTTAGTCCCCCATGTCTTGTATCATGGTCGGTCTGCACGTAGTGATGTATTTTATATTAATTATGAGACATATACAAAAATAGGCACACTGGCCTTTAACATCTAGGATCTTTGGCCTAATCAAAACATAAGCATCCTAGCTTATAATAAATGGATCACCAGCCTATATACAGAAAAGGCTACCTATCCTCAATATTGCACACACTTATGTTGCTGTGCACGGTATCCTGGAATGTGAAAACTTCCTCATTTTACTGCACAGTACATGTGCGCACTATACCATGAAATGTGCATACAAAAATGATATCAAACAACTCACTAGCTTAAGTACATTTTTATTTACATTACAATTGGGTTCATCCTAGGGATATTACACCTGGTCCCATTCACCATCTCTTTCCTAGAATTCGTGGTCTCTCTTAGTACACCCCCTTCCAAGAGTCATGAAACACTTATCCATTTTGTAGTAAATAACATAATTTACATTCATTGACCTTTTATACAAAGGTTCATCAAATCAAACATTCACACATATTGAGTTTTCCATAGTCTCTTAGCCAATGTAGTTATATTTACAAACTAGGGGAAATAGGGTGTTACACCTAGAGTCGTAGAGCTTTTGTTGACCGTAGATCTAAACAAAGAAGGAGTTTCGTTGATCCGTGAGTCCTCAGGTTTATAGAATTTATCATTCAGGATATTTGGGGTGTGCAGGTGTAAAGTCCATCGAAGCTCGAAGTTTCGAAGTCACAGAATGATGAAGTGACGTGGCATGCTGACATCACCTAGGGTGATGTGGACCACTGTAAGCATGCCACATGTCAATCTATTTCATGCGTTTGGTATGTCTTTTGTACCAATGAGAACAAGACATGTGTCAACCATTGATTGAGACACGTGTACACTCATTTTTTTTTACATGTAGCACCTCTTTGGTGTGTAAGTATTGATAATACTTCAGAAGTTCGGAGATTCAATGTTGATAGGAAATGGATTGTGAAGAAGGTGGATCTTTCGAAGCCCAAGGTTATGAAGTGTCGGAGCTCCAAATATCTGAAGAAGTAGTTGTTCGAAAGATTCACCACTTTAGCGTTTGGAGGAAATAAGGTGAGGTGAAAGGAAAGCCTCTGAAGCCTGAAGTTATGGAGCCCCAAAGGCTCGAATCATAGGATAAGAACCTTGCATCCAACACTTGGTCCCAACCCATGGTCACATGCATTCTAGGGGTGAAGAAAAAGGGTTTTTGCCCGAAAAAAAATTTTGAGAACAA
>ML784288.1:120536-141159 GCA_009831015.1 Picea engelmannii | reverse complement strand
GTTTTTGATTTGTACAGACCTACTCCTAATGAATTAAAGAAGGCCTACAAAATTGAAAAGAATATTCAACACAGATCCAAGGGCCAATTCAACTCTCAGAGGAAAGAATCCATGTTCAGGGATTGCATTATTGAAAATACAAAATTTTCAAATATCCATAACTTCCTGCTCAAAACTCAGAATTGAGCATGGAAGCAGGAATTGGAAAGGTCTTGGAAAATAGAAGATAATTTTTCACCCATAAATTATATCTGAATAGTTAATTTCTTAGGAAATCAACAGAAAATAAGTCTAATATATTAATGAATCATAATGGTTCGTGTTTTCATGAAATTAGTGAGAACAATTAGCCTGGCAAATTTTTGTTGGATGCATATTTTTGGAGAATCAACAGCTTCCAAAATAGAGCAGAGTTATCACAAAGTGTAGATAGATGGGTGATGCACAAGAGGCTTATAGTCAAGAAGATGAGATCATGGGAATGGATGTCCATTTGGGTATGTAAGGAACCAACTCCAATGGACATGGAGAAGAAAAGGATGATAACATAAATCTTGTTGAGACCCTCAGAAAATTGTAGACAGATGTCCAGAGCCACAAGGCTGATAATGAGAGGATTATGAAGGCCAAGGAACATAAGGAAGACTTCAATATTAATTTAATGGAAATCCTAGAAAACATTTAAAATAATTTGGATAAGGAGAGTGGCTCTAGCAAATCAGGAAGCCATAAGACCCTTGAGGGAAAAGGAATATCAGGAAGTGATAGTAGACATCACCATCACTCCCAAAGGCATTCCAATAGGAGAGCACATAGAATCTCAAGTCAATCCCCTGTCAGCAATCATAGGAGGTCTGGGGTGGATGAATTGAAAGGAGAAATGAACAAGATCAAACCTCCTACTTTTGATGGAGGGAAAAATAAAGATGAAGATGTCGAGACATGGTTGTTGGGCATGAGAAAATATTTCCAATTGCATAATTATTCTTCTCATGTGAAAGGAAGAATTGTTTTTTACTAGCTGAAAGGAAAGGCATCCATGTGGTGGGATCAAATTGTGCAAGTGAAGTACATCAGAGAGAAGAATGTTACGTGGAAGGAATTCAAGAATCATTTTGAGAAGAAATACTTAACCAAGAGGTATTATGACAAAAATATGCAATATTCTTTGAAATCAAACTGGGCAGCATGGCCATTGATGAGTATGAAAGGAGATTTTTAGAACTGTTGAAGTATGTCTCCTTCATCAAGGATGAGACTGTTAAGATTTAGAGGTATTTGAGTGGGTTTCCATCCTTTATTAGTGACAAGATTCAATATGATGATCCTAAAACTTTGGAGGAAACCATAAGAAGATACAAGTGCTTATATGAATAGAAATAAGGCAAGCCTACTTTCTAGAAGTCTTGGGAGGACAGGAAGAAATTTAAGAGGGAACAAAGTAAGAAGGGGAACAAGCCACCCTTTTTCAGAACCAGTCCTCAAGGACATCCATCTTTTAAAGAAGACAAAATGGATTAGGTAGGTGGGAAAAGGTAAAGGCATACACCCATTCAATGTTGGGGTTGTAAAGGATACCATAAGTATATAGATTGTCCTCACAAAAGTGACAAAATGAGAGTTGTCCACAATGTGCAGCAATATGAAATAGTGGAAGACATGGGCAGAAGTGTACCAAGGATCTATGCAACCTTGGACAACAAGAAAGCATAATTTCAATCACACATGATTGAAGTAGAAGGTATGATCAATAATCATGCCTTTACTATTTTAATATATTCAGGAACTATCCGTATCTATATAGATCCTAAGGTAGTGGAAATATTTCATTTTCCAATAAGAAAGCATGGGAAATATTGGCTAGTGCAGCTAGCTATAGAAACAAATAGAAAAGTTGTTGAGTTGGTTAAATCATGTCCAATGGACATGAATGGGCTGAGGACCAAGGAGGATTTGAACATCCTACCCTTGGGTTCATATGACTGTCTAATTGGTATGGATTGGTTGGACCAATACCATGTTGTCTTAGAATATCATAACAAGGGATTTACTTACCTGAACAAGTAAGGGAACCCAAGAATAGTCCAAGGAATTCCTAGGGTAGTTATTGTCCGAGAGATCTCAACAATGCAGCTCAAGACGTGTTACAAGATGGGTTGTCAAATATTTTCATCTCATATGGAGGAAGCACCTAGAGATAGGGTGCCAAATATTGAGGATCATGTGGTCCTGAAATATTTTGAGGATGTGTTCAAGGAAATACCAGGATTACCTCCTAAAAGAGATGTTTATTTCTATATAAACTTAATTCCTGGAGTAGCTCCAATATCTAAGAATCCCTACTAGATGAGTACTCCAGAGCTGAAGGAACTACAAATGAAGCTTGAAGAAATCCCGAGGAAGGGGTATATATGCACAAGTGTGTCACCTTGGGGTGCCCCAGTTTTATTTGTGAAGAAGAAATATGGGACATTCAGGTTGTGTATTGACTTCAGACAATTGAACAAGGTAACTATAAAGAACAAGTATCCTTTCCAAGGATCGATTATCTCTTTGATTAATTAAAGGATATAAGGATACTCTCAAATATTGATCTCAAGTAAGGATATCATCAAGTAAGGATTATAGATGAAAACATCAGTAAGACTACCTTAAAGACAAGGTATGGTCATTATGAGTTCATAGTGGTGCCATTTGGGTTATTAAATGCACCAATTGTTTTCATGTGCTTAATGAATGGTGTTTTCCGAGAATATTTAGACAAGTTTGTGATTGTATTTTTGGATGACATCCTTTTATATTCCAAGTCAGAAGAAGAACATGTGAATCACTTGAGGATGGTGTTACAAGTGTTAAGAGAGCACTAGTTGTATTCCAAATTTAGCAAGTGCTCATTTTATCATAACCAAATTCACTATTTGGGGCATATCATATTTGAAGAAGGGATAACCGTGGACCCTGAAAAATATCAAGGACTTTAAACGGTGGACAACACCTAAGAATGTGACAAAAGTCAGGTCCTTCATGGGTCTAGCTGGCTACTACAGAGGATTCATTAGAGGTTTTTTGAGAATTTCTCACCCAATTACTTCTTTGCAAAGGAAGAGGGTGAAGTTTCAATGGAAAACATAATTTGAAAAGAGCTTCCAACAATTGAAGCAATTGTTAACCAGTGCTCCAATTCTGAGAATTGTTGATCTAAATGAATATTTTGTGGTTTGAACCGATGCATGCAAAGAAGGAATTGGTGGAGTCATCGGTTAGAATGGGTTTTTGATATGTTTTGAATCCAAAAAATTGAAAGAGAATGAAAGGCTCTATTCTGCTCATGATTTAGAGTTGGCAGGCATAGTAGACGCCTTGAAGAAGTGGAGGAACTACCTTATGGGAAATAGGTTTGAGCTAAGGACAGACCATAATGGTCTGAAATATTTGTTTGATCAACCAAAATTGGGAAATGATGAAATTATCTTGTACAAAAACATAATTTGTGTACCCAATTCTCATGAATTGAGGAGTATGATTTTGAAATAGATGCATAATGTACCTTATGCTAGACACCCAGAATATCAGAAAACAGTTGCATCATTCAAGAGCCAATATTACTAGCCATGCATGAAGAAGGAAATTGTTGAGTCCATTGCTAAATGTTTGGAGTGTCAAAAGGTCAAGGATGAGCATAGACACCCAGCTGGGTTGTTGTAGCCATTTCCCATTCCTGAGTGGAAGTGGGAAATGGTGACAATGGATTTCATCACCAAATTGCCTAGAACAAGAAATCAACATGATGTTATCATGGTGGTGGTGGACAAGCTTACTAAAGCTACCCATTTCATTCCTATGAAGGTTACTCACAAGACAACCAATGTTGTTGATATTTATATGAGGGAAGTAGAATGCTTGCATGGCATACCCAAGACAATTGTGTTTGATAGAGGCCCAAAGTTTACCTCAAATTTATGGAAGGAATTATTCAAAGGGTTCAGAACAAATTTGAACTTCAACACAACTTATCATCTCGAGACTGATGAGAAAACAAAAAGAGTGAACCAAGTGATAGAGGATATACTAAGGATGTACATGATGGAAAAACCATCTAAATGGGAATATTATCTACACTTGGTAGAATTTGCCTACAAAAATGGGTACCAAGAATCGCTGAAGATGATCCCATTTGAGGCACTTTATGGAAGAAAGTGAAACACACCAATAAGTTGGGAAAAACTAGTTGATAGAGAAGTGATTGGGCCAGAGTTATTGAGGGAAATGTAAGAGAAAATGTTGAAGATAAAACATAATTTAAAGGCTTCCCAAGATAGGCAGAAAAGCTATGCTGACAAGGGCATAACCCATAGTGAATTTAAAGTGGGTGATCATGTTTTCTTGAAGGTGAACGCCAACAGAAGTTCCCTGAAGTTGGGAAATTGTTCCAAGTTGGCATCCAGATATTGTGGGTTGTTTGTAATCCTAGATAGGATTGGACAAATAGATTTCATGCTTTCATTACCTGCATCTATTATTATTCATAATGTATTATCTATCATTGATCAATAAATATATACATGATGTTAATCATGTTATTGATTGGAATGTGATTTAGGTGGAGCAAGGAAGTGTTTTTCAAGTGCATCTAGTACATTATGGACTAGAAAATCAATCAACTCTAGAATTGATCCATAGGGCTTGTAAAGGTCCAATGGACCTACTACAATCCCGAGGATGTAACTTGGGAGCATGAAGATGCTATGTGGGTAGAATACCAACATCTTTTTGAATATTTTGGAAATATTTTTGATATTATGTAAGTAAGATGCACCGAGGACAGTGCATAAATAAGGGGAGGGGATTGTAATACCCCAAGGCCGAGCCCTTGTTGAATTGTAATTATGTTTATAGGATGGTGAGACAAGTGTTTATAAGCTGGAAGGATTATGTGTTTATTAGGTCAGAGAGCCTAGATGCTAAGGCCAATGAGCTTGATTTTGTATACGAAAATACTCACATCATTAATATAATTACATCACTGCATGTAGATCGACCACGAAGAAATATTTATGGGGGACTAAGTTCCAATGGGTAGGGAAATGGATGGGGCTAAGAGGATAGGAAAAAAGGATAAGTTAGAGGGCTTATTTCCAAGGGAATATTATAATATGTTTTCCTAAAATACTAAGGTTTTGGGAAATAACCCATGTTATCCTAAGTTCCTTTGGGTAGAGGAACGAACTCCAAGTGGAGAGGAATGAACTCCAAGTGAAGAGGAATGAACTACGAGTGGAGAGGAATGAAATCCCAAGAGATCCATGTGTCAACCTAGGTGCATGCAGTTTTATGGGGAAAAATCCATCGTTGTGGGGGTTCACTAGCCATTCTTTCCATGCTCCCCACTGATGCATGCACTGAGACTGAGCATTCACACAACCAACAATTTCCTCCATCGTTGACCTCTAAAACCTGCAAACCTATGAAGCTAACCCATTTTTCTTGTGAAGCACAACACGAATACACAATGCATGTGCCAGATCGTACCTTAGCCATTTTTTTGTTGCTACCCACATTTTCTCTGGACTGGTGTGGCTTGCTGTCATTACCATAGACCATACCTGATTTTTCTACTATGGTTACCTGCTTTGTAATACCCCTAGGCAAAACCCAATTGTAAATGTAAATGCAAATGTACTTAAGCTGGTGAGTTGTTTGATATCATTTTTGTATGCACCTTCCATGGTATAGTACGCACATGTACTGCACAGTAGAATGATGAAGTGTACACAATCTAGGATACCGCACACAACAAACTTAAGTGTGTGCTATATTGATCCCAGGGAGCCTTTGTGTATATGTTGTGTTTTATAGGCTGGTGAGCCAGTTTATTATAAACCAGAAGGCTTATGTGTTGATTAAGACGAAGAGCCTAGATGCTAAAGGGCAGTGAGCCCATTTTTTTTATATGTCTTATCATTAATAAAAAATACATTGTTTCATGTAGACCTCCCATGATAAAATAGTATGGGGGACTAAACTCCACTAGTTGGGGAAAGGGGGGGCTAAAAGTTAAGGAAAAGGGCTAAGCTAGGGAGCTTAAGCCAAAAAGGAATATTGTATTAATATTCCTTAAAGTATAAAGTATGTATAATTATTCTATCCTCAGTTATAAGGATAGGGAAAAGTGGGCCAAAGTAGATCCCAACATGACTAGTGTCAAGTTGGGAACATGCATACATATAGCTTGGACTTAGTTCATTTTCCTATCATGCCATTATCATTCACTCACTCATTCAGTTGTTCTCTATACCTTCTTGTACCTGTACTTGTATCTGTACCCATACCTGGATCTATACTTGGTTAGATTCAGATTTGGACTGAAGAGGCAGGTTGTCAGGCCCATGGGATACTGAAGAGGTGGGTTTTTAGGCCTATGGGATACTGAAGAGGTGAGTTGTTAGGCCTGTGAACAATTCTCTCTAGGTGAGAGAATTGATGGGAATTGATTTCCTGAAGGTGCTAAACTACAACTATAGGGCTCTGATACTTCCTATATGGCCTATTGCTAAAGCCTGGAAAGTAAGTGGGGTAGCCGAGGGATTGTTGAGAATAGAAGGGACACACTTCCTGGGGTTGGACAGGCATGTGGGGAATGATGCACTGTAGCATTTTAGTTTGAGTTGGCACCATTGACGAAGTCTTTCATGTTGTCTGAGATATATCAGCTTGTTTAGGAATCATTTTACCCGGGTGGAGTTTAGTCCCATCTCAGGGGTGACCCACTGCTAAGAGTGATGAGCAATGTGGTCTAAGGTTGGGAGGTTCATGGAAGGTCTGCACGTAGTTGGTGATATTATTACCAAGGTAAGTGTGAATTGTGTGTTAATTTATATGATGCATTATTATTTATGTCTTTATATTTATGGGTATTTCTTGTCTATGATGAATGTATATGTTTATTGTTATTTTCGTATGAATTTGTGCATTTACAGAATGTATCTGTATGTTTTAATTTTGATATATAAAATTCTGCAAGAGTTTCTGTGTGTATATGTTTTAATTTTCATAAAGTTCAATTTTTTTTACGTGGCATAACCTAGTTGAATGTTGAGGATGTTACAATATGGTATCAGAGCTCCAGTTTTCAACTATGAGCTTGGATGGGTTGAGAAATTTGAATTGAAGAAAAATTTCATAGAGAATTGATTTTGAAGTGGAAAATTTTCAAGTTACAAAGCATCCATGGTAAAATTTAGAAGAAGAAACGTGGAATTGGGTAAAATCCCCAATTTTTGTTGTTAAATTCATGGGAAAATTGAGAAATTTGGCCAAGTGGTGAGATATTCTTGATTTAATATATGTTCTAGCAAATTCAGACTTGGAATTGGTTGAATTTGAAGTTACAGATAAGCCATGATAGATGGAGTGAAATAAGTTGATTAAAATTCTCAATTCGTGAATTGAGTTTGGGAATTTTTTTTTCCAGAAATGTCAACCGACAACGATTTTTTGTTTCAGAGGTTGATTTGTTTTTATCAGGGTGAAATTGAACAAATTTGATAGTTGCAGAATTTCTATGGTGAAATTTGAGAAAAAGTTTGGCAAAAGCCCCAATTTCTGCAGTGGAATTCACATGGAATTGATGCACATAAAAATGAATGTGTGCAGGTGTGCGCACTAAAAACGCATGATGCGCAGTGAAAAGATTATTGTATGTGAACAAATAATTGCGTGCGGGTGTGTGCGCTAAAATTTGGCGTTGTGCAGGGCAGAGTGGCATTGCGTGGGAAAATATTGGCGTGCGAGTGTGCGTGCTAAAATTTGGCGTTGCGCGGTGCAGAGTGGAATTGCGTGGAAAAATATTGGTGTGCGGGTGTGCATGCTAAAATTTGGTGATGCGCGGTGCAGAGTGGAATTGCGCGGAAAAATATTAGTGTGTGGGTGTGCGTGCTAACATTTGGGGGCTGGGCGATGCAGAGTGGCAGTGCGCGGAAAAATATTGGCGCACAGGTGTGCACACTAAATTTAGCATTGCGCGGTGTGGATTGAGGGAGAATACATAATAATGACACACATAGAATAATGGTGCATGTGGTGTGCACAATATTGACAGAGTGCAGAGGAATTTTGTTGGTGCACGTGCAATGTCGGTATATGTTGTCGCATGGCAATTTAGTTAATGGTGCACACATAGTACTGGTGCGTGGTGGGGGCGTACTAAATTTTGGCATGGTGTAGTGTGTAGAGTAAAGTGTGCGCAAAATATTAGCGCATAAGACATAAATTGTGCACAATAGGTATTAGTGCATGAACCAAAATTGTGCGCGGTGGATATTGGCGCGCGACACAAAAATAGTGCGCACCAGTTATTGGCACAACAAAGAAGTGATCCACATTGGTTATAGGTGCACAGAGCATGCACTACCTTATGGTTTTGATGTGAATTCTAAATATGGGTGTACAGGTTCAAATTTTTGTGTGCAAATTCATTTGGATGGTATACAACAACAAAAAACCCATGAATTTCTGCGTCATTTTGTACTGTTTGAAGGTCATCTTTTTGCAGTGTGTTTTAGAGGCCCTAAACAACTATTTTAGCTACTCAAAAACCACGAGAACATCGTGTACCAAGGCAAACTTGTCTATATAGCTCAAATAAAATATATCGGAGAGAGATTTCTAATGGTGTAAACCATTCGTCAAATGAAGCTTTTATGAGGAAGTTACAGGACAAACAATCGAGCTTAAATTTTAAGACCCAACTAACTTCGAAGGGCCATAACATTCTGCTCCGAAATCAGATTGAGGTGCATGAGTTTTCAATGGAAATATTTTGAACCATAGAAGATAGTCCTAGAGATGAATTAAATTTTTGGGCATGTTAAAAATGTTTAATATGGAAAAGAAGGTACATGTAGCATTCCAGACCAAACACACTAATTGGCCTAGAACTTCAACAAGATGTAACTAGCAGCCCAAAATCTAGAAATAGGTGAAACTTGGATAGAATGTCTAGAATATGTATATTAAGAAACCCAATTGAGCTCCTACTAAAACTCTAATGGACTAGGTGCAAAAATTAATAATTACAGTGCAAAGTTGCACCAAGTTGAAGAGTGAACAAAACAATTAATGGACAATTTTCAAATAACCATAACTTTCTGCTCAAGACTCATAATTGAGCATGGAAGCAGGCGTTGGAAGGTGTTCAACAATTAAATATAATTGTTCACCCATAAAATTGATATGGGCATTCATTTTTTTAGAAAATTAGAAGAAATAATTCTGATATATTATTGAACTAGAATGGTTCATATTTTTCATGAAATTGATGAGTCAATTAACCTGACAAAGTTTTGTTGGCTACACATTTTGCAAGGTTAACAAAAACTAGATCAGATCAAGATCAACACAAAGTGTAGAGGAATGGAAGATGCATAGTGGACTTAAAACCAGGAAGATGAGATCATAGGGATGAATGTCCATTTGGGCATTGAAGGAACAAACTACAATGGACATGGATAAGGAAGGGATGAAAACATGAATATGGTAGAGACCATTAAAAATTTGCAGAAGGATGTCTAAAGACATAAATATGATAATGAAAGGCTTATGAGAGCCAAGGATCAACAAGAGGAATTCAACATGAAGTTAATGCATAGCTTGAATTGAGTATAAAGTAAATTGGATAAGGAGAGTGGCTCAAGCAAATCAGGAAGTCACAGGTCTCCTAATGAGAAAAGAAGAACCATAAGTGTTATAAGACATCACCATCACTCCTCAAGGAATTCCAATAAGAGATAAGATAGTAGCTCAATTCCATCCCCTATCAAGAAGCATAAGAGATATGGGCTGGATGAGCTACGAGGAGAAATGAACAAAATCAAACCTCATACATTTGATGGTGAGCACAAGAAGGATGAAGATGAAGAGACATCGCTACTGGGCATGATAAATTATTTTCAATTTCATAATTATTCTTCTCATGCAGAAGGAAGAATTTTCGTCTATCAACTCAAGGGAAAGGCATACATGTGGTGGGATCATCCTGTGTAGGTGTAGCACATTAAAGAGAAAAATGTTACTTAGAGAGAATTCAAGAAATACTTCAAAAATAAATACTTGACTAAGAGATACTATGACAAGAAAATGAAAGAGTTCTTTGAACTCAAGCTTGGGAGTATGACCATAGATGAATACGAAAGAAGGTTTTTAGAACTGTTGAAGTATGTTTCTTTCATCAAGGATGAGATAGTTAAGATTCAAAGGTATTTGAGTGGATTTCCATCATTCATCAGTGAAAAAATATAGTATGATGATCCTAAGACATTAGAGGATACCATAAGTGGTATAACCCTAAATTGCACCATACATGCATACCTGACATTTGGCCCTCTTACTTACAATTTTTTCCAAGCCATCACTGAGTAACTCTTCTTAAAAACCATATCTTTGAATATGTACACTCCCTGCACCACTACTGTCAGCGTACACACACTTGTTGTGCCACTACAACTCATGTACGTATGCTAGCTGCACCATTATAGGCCACGTATACCCACAAATGTTGCAAGGAATTTGTTGAGATTACGGGCTATTGGGTAGTTTTCCAATTGTCCCACCACCTATAGCCCATCACCCAACCGAATAACCATCCTTTTGTCATATGAAATGAGGTGTTGGGGTCTCATTCAAAGGCTAAGAATAAGAACAGTTAAACTCTACCCATTTCACTTTCCCCCCTTGCCACAAGAATTTGCAGCCACATTTTGAGTTTTGAGCCAAAATTCCCTATTCTTGCCTTTTTCCTCCATTGCAAGCCTAATCCATTCCCTAAAAAGATATGAAGAGGATAAATATACATGGAAATGCAGTTGGAGCTTGGTGAAGAGGATCCTAGACCATGTTCGAGGAGAAGTATTCGATCTCATTGTAAGTAACTTTGTGAGATTAATAAAAAGGAATACTTTTTCTGTCCCGAATATGATGTGTTCAATCTTTATGTTTGATTTATATTTGATTGTGACATCTAACCCACTAATTCATAGATAAGATGCATGTTCATATTTCTTTGTTTGTCTGTTTATGAATAGAGGTCAGCCTTGAGAGGATACTTGTAGTCAAGGAACAACCGAACAAAAAAGGATCGACACCAGACATAGAGTTTAAGGTAAAGTTACCAGATCTTTTTACCTTGTGTTTTATGCATGAATGTGGGGTATATTTGGGGTAGTTTTTAAAAAGTAGGAGACTTTAGACGGTTAGCTCTGACTACATGTTGAACCCTAGTGTAGTCCATAGGGAGGTTTTCCCACTATAGAAATAAGGCGATCTAAATCCCTATATGATCAACAAAAATCAAGGAAAACTTTCCAAAAATCTTGGGAGGACAAAAACAAATTCAAGATGGATTAGAGGAATAAGGGGAATAAGCCACCATTCTTCAAAAATAATTCTCAGGGACAACCAACTTCTAGGTAAACTAGAACGATTGAGACATGGGGTCAAAGGCGAAGGCAACAACCTATTCAATGTTGGGGTTGTAAAGGAGATCATATGTTTAGAAATTTTCCTCATAGAGGTGAAAAAGTGAGGACTGTTCACAATGTACAACAAGCTGAAATAGTGGAGGACATGGGCATAAATGTACCAAGGATCTATGCAGCCCTGAACAATAAGAAAGTAGAGTATCAGTTACATATGATTGAAGTGGAAGGTATGATCAACAACCAAACCATTGCTATTTTAATTGATTCAGGATATATTCATAGTTATATAGATCCTAAGATGGTGGAAAGTTTGAATTTTCCAA
The DNA here is from genome assembly GCA_009831015.1 of Picea engelmannii. Classification (NCBI taxonomy): domain Eukaryota; kingdom Viridiplantae; phylum Streptophyta; class Pinopsida; order Pinales; family Pinaceae; genus Picea; species Picea engelmannii. The sequence goes on along the minus strand of ML784288.1, from coordinate 129,362 downwards.
GAAGAAAGCATTGAAAATCTTGGTTGGTGCAGCTGGCTACTGGAGCCAAAAGAAAATTTAATGAGATGGTTAAGTCATGTCTTATGGACATGAATGGACTGAACACCAAGGCATATTTAAACATGTTTCCTTTAGGTTCCTATGACTGTATAATAGGGATGGATTGGTTGGACCAACATCATACTATCCTAGACTATCATAATAAGGAATTTACTTTCTTGGATGAGGAAGGGAACCTAAGGATAGTGCAGGGAATTCCCAGGACAGTAACCATCAAAGAAATTTCAGCATTGTAGCAGAAGAAATGTTACATAAAAGGGTGTCAAATATTTCCAGCACATATGGAAGAGACACCTAAATATAAGGTGTCAAATATTGAAGATTATGCAGTCCTAAAAGATTTTGAAGATGTGTTTAAGGAAATATCAACATTACCCCCTAAAAGAGACATTGATTTATCCATAAATTTGATTCCTAGAGCAGATTCAGTATCCAAGACTCCCTACGGGATGAGTATAACAGAATTGAAGGAGTTGTAAATTCAACTTGAAGAGATCTTGATGAAGGGGTATATATGCCCAAGTGTGTCACCTTGGGCTGCCCCAGTTTTATTTGTGAAGAAAAAGGATGGAACATTGAGACTTTGCATTGACTTTAGGCAGTTGAACAAGGTAAATGTGAAGAATAAGTATCCTTTTTCAAGGATTGATGACCTCTTTGATCAGTTGAAAGATGAAAAAATATTCTCCAAGATTGATCTTAGGTCAGGTTATCATCAAGTAAGAATTAAAGAAGAATACATTAGCGAGACTGCTTTCAGAACAAGGTATGGTCATTATGAGTTCACAGTGGTGCCCTTTGGATTATCAAATGCACCAACTGTCTTGATATGTTTAATGAATGGTATTTTCAGAGAATACTTAGATAAGTTTTTCATTGTATTTTTAGATGACATTATTATATATTCTAAGTCGGAGGAAGAGCATGAACAAAACTTGAGGATGGTATTACAAGTATTAAGGGAGCATCAATTGTATTCCAAATTGAGCAAGTGCTCATTTTATTAGAAGCAAATTCATTATTTGGGGCATATCATTTTAGAGGAAGGGAATCCTAATAATATATAAGACATTAGAGGATGGTCAACACCAAAGAATGTGATAGAGGTCAGATCATTCATGGGCCTTGCAGGCTACTATAGGAGATTTATTGAAGGATTCTAAAAGATTGCACACCCAATCACTTGCAAAAGAAGGGTGTGAAGTTACAGTGGACATTGGATTTTGAAAAGAGTTTCCAACACTTGAATAAATTATTAACAAGTGCTCCAATTTTAAGGATTGCAGATCCAAATGAAGACTTCATTATATACACAGATGCATGTAAAGAAGGACTTGGTGGATTCCTCAGTCAAAATAGGTTTGTTGTATGTTATGAATCAAGGAATTTGAAGGATCATGAAAGGCACTATGCCACTCATGATTTGGAGTTGGAATCCATAGTGCATGCCTTGAGGAAATGGAGACACTACCTCATGGGGAAAAGGTTTGAGATAAGGATAGACCTTAATGGTCTGAAATATTTATTTGATCAGCCAACTCTAAATGCTAGGCAAAGTAGATGGTTAGAATTTCTTAGTGAAAATTACTTTGATATAAATCATATCAAGGGGAAAGAGAACAAAGTGGCTGATGCACTCAACAAAAGAGTGCATGAGTTTCATGCTACAACCATTAGCATGTACCAATCATATTTGAAACATAGAATTTTAAAGGTTTCCCAAGATAGGTAGACAATCTATGATGATAAGGGAAGAACTCACAAGGAATTTAAAGTGGGGGACCATCTATTATTGGAAGTGAAGTCCAACATAAGTTCTCTGAAGTTGAGAAATTGTTCAAAGTTAGTAGCTTGCTATTGTGGGTTGTTTGAAATCATAGAGAGGATTGGTCCAATAGATTATATGATTGCATTGCCTACATCTATGTCTTTTCATAATGTATTCTATGTATCAATGCTCAAGAAATATATACCTGATGCTAATCATGTTATTGATTGGAATGTGATTCAGGTGGAGCAAGAAGGCACTTTTCAAGTACATCTGGTACACATTCTGGACCAAAAAATCAAACAAAACTAGAATCTATCCATAGGGATTGTAAAGGTCCAATGGACTTGGTACATTCCTGAGGATGCTACTTGGGATAATGAGGATGCAATGCAGGAAGAATACCCACATAGTTTTTAGTATTTTTGAAATTTTGGTTGTATATGTGTACTAAATGCATTGAGGACAGTGCATAAATAAGGGGAGGGGATTGTAATACCCCTAGGACGAACCCAATTGTAAATGTAAATGCAAATGTACTTAAGCTGGTGAGTTGTTTGATATAATTTTTGTATGCACCTTCCATGGTATAGTGCGCACATGTATTGCATAGTAAAATGATGAAGTATGAACATTCCAGGATACCACGCACATCAAACTTAAGTGCACGTGATATTGAGGCCAGGGAGCCTTTGTGTTTATGTTTTGTTTTATAGGTGGGTGAGCTAGTTTATTATAAGCTAGAAGTCTTATGTGATCATTAGGTCAGAGAGCCTAGATGGAGGACTAAACTCCACTAGTTGGCGGATAAAAGAGTATGGGGGACTAAACTCCACTAGTTGGCGAAAGGGGGGGGCTAAAAGTTAAGGAAAAGGGCTAAGCTAGGGAGCTTAAGCAAAAAAGGAAAATTATATTAATATTCCTTAAAGTATAAAGTATGGACAATTATTTTATCCTAAGTTCTAAGGATGGGGACAAGTGGACCAAAGTAGCTCCCAACATGACACGTGTCAAGCTGGAAACATGCATACATATAGCTTAGAATTAGTTCATTTTCCTATCATGCCATCATCATTCACTCACTCATTCAGTTATTCTCTGTACCTTCCTGTACATGTACTTGTATCCATACCCATACCTATATTTGTACCTGGTTAGCTTGGGAGCTGGACTGAAGAGGTGGGTTGTTAGGCCCATGGGATACTGAAGAGGCAGGTTGTCAGGCCCGTGAGAAATTATCTCTAGGTGAGAGAATTGTTGGGAATTGATTTCTTGAAGGTGCTAAACTGCAACTATATGGCTTTGAGACTTCATGTCCGGCCTGTTGTTGAAGCCCAAAAAGGAAGTGGGGCAGTCGAGGGACTGTTGAGCAGAGAAGGGGCACATTTCCTGGGGTGGGACAAGCATGTGAGGAATGAGGGACTGTAGTTTGTTAGTTTGAGTTGGCACATGTGACGAAGTCTTTCCTATTGTCTGAGATACATCAGTCTGGTTAGGAATCCCTTTACCTAGGTGGAATTTAGTCCCAGCTCGGGGTTGACCCATTGTTGAGAGTGATGATAAGTGTGGTCTAAGGCTGGGAGGTTCATGGAAGGTTTGCACATAGTTGGTGATATTCTTACCAAGATAAGTGTCAATTGTGTGTTAATTTATATGATGCATTATTATTTATGTCTTTATATTTATGGGTATTTCCTATCTATGCTGGATTTATATGTTTACTGTTATTTCCGTATGAATCTGTGCATTTACATAATGTATTTGTCTGTTTTAAGTTTTATATATATATAATTTTGCAAGAGTTTCTGTGTGTGTATGTTTTAATTTTCATACAGTTCGAAAATTTTTACATGGCATAGCCCAGTTGGATGTTGGGGATGTTACACGTTTGAATTAGGAGATGGAAAAAAGAAGCAGGTTGTCAGGCCTATGGTTTTGAAGAGGTGGGTTTTCAGGCTCGTGGATTGAAGAATCAGGTTGTCGGGCCTGCAATAAAATCTCTCCAGGCGAGAGAGAGATTGCGGGGGAAGTGATTTCTCCTGGAGGGACTCCAACAACATCTATAGAGCTGTGAGAATTCATGATCCAACCTATTGCTAAAGCCCTGGAAGGGAAGTGGAGCAGTTGATGGACTATGGAACTGTGAAGGTTCATATTCTTGGGGTGGGACATGCATGCGGGGAATGAGATTCTGTGAGGGGTGGGCATAAGTAGGCTCCTAGGAGGGAAACCATCCTGTTGCATTGTGCAACTTTCTATAGTCTCAACCTAGCCTAGGCTTCCATTTACCCTGGGTGGATTTTAGTCCCAGCTCGAGCGTGACCCACTTTTGATAGCTTGGAGAAGCGTGGTCTCAGGATGGGAGGTTTGTGGAAGTTCTGCACACAATTGGTGGATTTCATAAAAAGATAAGTACCATATCTATGTTAATTTTTATGTTGTGTATTTTGTACATGCCATGATATTTATAATATTGTCTGTGTAAGTTGTTGTAGCAGATTGCTATGATTTCTGCATTTAATTTGTGTATTATTTGAATGCATATTACCTATTTAAGTTTATATGTATGATGTTATGCAAAGAGCTATGTCTTCCATAGCTTTGCAGGTCTATGCCTGGGTGTGGACATTTTTTATTATCAGAACATAGTGAGTAGTTTTGTTTTGTATTCATTTTAAGTGGCATGATCTAGCCTGGGTGGTTGGGTATGTTACACAAATTCCCACCAAATCAACAACTAATCAGAATTGTAGTCTCATTTATTTAATCACATATTTGTTTTTTGATCTAGTTGATATTTGGAGTCATTTTCATGACTATTTTGATGACCTCCATAATTGTGATTTTCCTCGTTGCTTTAATAGATTGAATTATTTGGGTTTGTTTGGCTAATGATTATCTTTTATAACAAAGAGAAAATGGTGCTTTGGTCAGAAATATATTTTCTGTTATTGCAAAATTCAACATTCTTAAAATTGCAAAGGAATTGCTTATTCCAAGAAATCTTGGGGGCATTTGGGTTTATGGAATATTACATGAAATTGGATTTTGAAAATTTGTTTTGACTGAGCATCTACACTAATCCATTTTTCTAGGTTCCCACAAGATTGTTTTGTTTCCATAAAAGAAATAAATTGGATTGGAGAATTGTGTCGCAAATATTTTACACTAGATCATCAATTCTTGTAATCTAGTTTGTTTTTCATTTCAGATCAGAAACTCTGAGAGTTTTTTTTTGTTGGGCTTGATATCGAATGGTTACCATTTCTTGATTGCTTATTTCCCTTGGATTATATTTTTGAGTTTTCACTGAAAAAACTCTCATTGTTGCTCCACTAGATTTGTTGTTTGTTGCTAGATTTTCTTCTTATTTTTCAACCAACTTTCTTTCTCTTTTGATGACTGACAATTTAGCTTTAGATTCCTTTTAGTTTGATTTTCTTTTTCATGAATTTGACTTGAAATTTCAGTCCTTCTTTCTGATTGTAGATATTGATTCCATATTTTGATTTGAATGTTGGTATTTCCTTGAGATGATTTGACTCTAAGTATGCCTTGAGGATTACTCTTTAAAATTTGAGTGGGGGGATGGTCCAATTCTGGTCACACACAAAAGAATTTTTTTACAAGTCATAGGATGCATGGGTTGTTCTATTTGATTGAACATTCATGAAGTTCCCAGTTGTAGGTATGGAATGATAGTTATGGAGGAACATATGTTTCTACTGAGAGTACCATGATAACCCATAAGTATAGGAAAGTGTCTATCTACCTTTTTCTTTGAGCTCCATTCACTTCACATTAATATAATGGCCAATGCTATGATGATTTTTGGGGAAACCTATGGGTTAAACTAAATTCATGACATCTACTCAAAAAACCAAAGAAACTCTTGTATCACCATGCTTCCTTCACCCTATGTGCATATGCATATCTATATCTAAATATAAAAGGGTGAGATTTTTTTGAAATAAAAACGGAAGTTGAAAACACTATAAATAGTGTGGGAAGTACAAGTAAACCCATCAGGGCTATGGACGCCTTCTGGAAGCAGGGATATGCTTGTATGGTACCAAGGCAACTTTGTCGGGGCTATGGATGCTCGCTGGCAGTGAAGCAATGATGAGAAAAAAGAGATGAGGAACAAACTTATGTAGATGTTTGTTTGTTATAAAATTGAAAACCCATGGTTGAACTAAAGCTAATATGAAGTGTGCATCTAATAAAATAATTTATCTCATTAATAGGCTATTGGAAAAGGGTTTGTTAGATTTCAAGTACTAGAAATGTTAGGTTATATCTTTTAGAATTTTGGTGACACTGTGATACCCATGACTATTGGAAAATTGTTTGTAATTTGTTGAACTTATCTTTAAAACTTAGATATGAAGTATAGGCCCTAGATTTCTATTAACAAAGATAACTGGTTCTTCCAATGTGTTTCCATTTGTTTTGGCCACAACAACCCCCTATACTTTTATTTTACAAGCGAAAGGAAATGGACCCCCTACTAAAATTTCAATCCTATTGCCTAATATTCTACCGCTTGATCCTAATGTTATGTCTTAGCCTACTTTGAGGTAGTTAGAGGTTTTATCATGTTGGATGATTGTTTGTGATGGGTGCTAATTATTCCTTTCGATCTGATGATTTCAAATGTCTTCATGATTCTTATTGACCTATGATGTTTCGTTGACATTTGTTAACATTTTCTTTCAGACTATTCGTTGATCCTAAAGTGTTTGATGATTCTATGTGGTTTCATGGTCTGATGTTCTATTACATGTCTTAGATGAGGTTGTGGCTAATTATTTGTTGATTGACTAATTCAAATTTTGCATCCTCTTGCTGACACATTATGCTTCATGATTCCACTCTTCTACTTCAAATTAGCTTATGTAGTCTTAGGATACTGATCTACAGTCACCATATTATTGTTCAATACACCTATTACTCTCTTATAAGTTAGTTTAAAGGAAATTAATATATTGTTTATTGTATTGGATAGTCTTATTTTGATTGCATGGCTGATCTCATTCTTTCTTTTACAAGAGTAGGTTTGCAGAGCCACTTTGTTCGCATGACCGTTGCAGCCTTGAGAGGCCTATGGGGGAATCTATTGATCCTTTCCTAGAATCTTGACTTTGATCCTTACCGAGCTTCCCATTTTCTTATTTCCCTAAGGTACTAATATTTTAAAGCTGTTGGATCCACCTTCACTATAGACTTGTCCCTGGGCCTTTTCGGATTGATCTCTACTAAGTTCTTGTTTTAGCCTTCCCTTTCTCCCAAAACCTAGGCCCAAGGATTATTGGGGTTTTCTCTTTCTTTTCCTCTATTATTTCTTCTAACCAAATCTCATAGTTGGATTCTTCCCATCGAGAGATTTCCAATGACTATAACCATACTTGAATCCAAGTTTCAGATTGAATATTATGACATCTCAAAGTTTCTTAAGTCTTCACTCACCTTTTCCACTTCGCTGCCACATGGAATCCACATGGTTCCCTCTCACTGGTGTCGTCCTACATGGTATCAACTTGGTGCTAATGTGGAACCCATTACCTATCCTTCTCGTCATATGGATCTACCCACTTCATGTCCTCCCAGTCTTCTGATCACATTCCCCGACGACGACGTCATCGGGCTTTCTCGTCATCGAGGCATCCTTCTCCCTAGCACATGGGTGCTCCTAACTCCATATTTGATGATGGATCTCTCCACTGATATATCCAATGACTCTTGATAGTCAGAGATCAATGGTCCCTATCTCCTCGACGACTTGAGTTAGCTGACAATTAACCACCTCCAACCTCACTCATATTCCATGTTTTCCTCCTCAAACATGTGGCATTTCCATGACCTACCACTTTTCCTTCCTTGTCATCATACAATTCCTCATAACCTTTATCTTTCTATACAAACCTATAATATCCATTTCCCGACGATGACCCTTCCCTAAAAAAATGACGCATATCTACTTTCTCACTAGATAAAGGACTGCCAGTGGCTCTTACTCTCCCTTATTGTTGGTGATCACTCATCGTCGAGGATCACTTGTTGTCAACGCTCCTTCCATCCGTACTCTTCTCCCAGGTGGTTCCCTCTCTTTTGTTGGATTACTGAAAGGGGGGGTGAATCAGTAATAGTGTAATTATAATCCTTTTTCTTCAAATGTTATATCAATGTAGAATTATTATCCAATAATGAGCAGTAAGAAATAAACAATCACACACATACACATTACACCATTTTTTTACGTGGAAACCCAAATCGGGAGAAAACCACATACTGATTTTTCTTATATGTCTTGAAGAATTACATTCATTGGAAGAACCAACTTCCTTTGTTTTCCAGCTGCAATTGGAAGGAGGCTCCAACCCCTTAGTTTCTTAGGCTACAACCTGAGGGAAGCTCCAACTCCCCAATTCTATGGCTACAACCAGAAAGAGGCTACAACTAGAAAGAGGCTACAACCCCCAATGTTCTCCAGCTACACCCACCTGTCATTGCCCCATCCTGCCACCCTGAAGTAGAAGTAGAATGATGGAACCAATGTCACACTATCACTGTGAGATATACCACTGTAAACCTGTACCAATAAATCTGAACCATGCATCAATCTGTACCTCAACCTATACCATAAACAAGTGCATCAACCATGCACCAACCTGTAATCAACCTGTACCATAAAAAAGTGCATCCAACCATGTACCAAGTATGTACCAATCATGTTTCAACTACTCAAAACTATGACTCATCAATATGTACCAACATCATCAACTATACACCTCATGTATGTGCGCCAACTCATCAACTACTTGTCTCAACCATGTACTCAACATGTACCACAAACAAAATCCCTTATCAATTTCATCATCCAAATCTGATTTGTAGCTCTATAATAGACCTGGTGTATATGATCACATTCCTGCAAACCTTCCTTAACTTTAAAAACAAGAGACTAGCATTTTCATCAAACTTTTCTTTAGTCTCAC
>ML784288.1:106672-119293 GCA_009831015.1 Picea engelmannii | reverse complement strand
AACCTGGGGTCTCCAACTTCTCATGGCCATAACTCTCTAACCGTGAGGAATTATGTGGCGTTCCACATACCACCGGAAATGACATGACAAGCACTATCCATCTAGGATATTTTCCCTGACAAATTCACTTTCCTTCATCTCATCATTCCATAATTAAGCATGGGTTCTCTTACTCCACAAAGCGTCTTCCCATGAAGGCTTTCACTATAAGGGGACCACTTTGGAGTTCATCCATATTTACTTCTTATCAACCATGACAAAAAAATAATGAGTCATATTTACATCAAACAATATTGGGTCCATTACCTAAACCTTTTTGCTACGGGGCTTTCTTCAAGGGTTGACATCAATGACAACCAACCTTAATCAACATATTTTCCCATCAACCAATCAGCTATCACCACATAACATCTTCTGAGCATGACAACTGCCATGTTGTCTGAACACATCATCATGATGTCACTCTCATGCTTGAATGGAACCTAAGACAATCTTTGGTTGAGATCACTCCCACTCATAATCTTTCAATAGTTCATTCTAATCCTATGCAATCATAAGTTGCCACATGTCACCCCTCATGACGCGCTAACTACCATGCTGGCATCCTAGGAACCCAGACCCGTGGAATCCCGATTTGCCTAAATACCTCTAAATTTTCCCATTTTGTAATTATATTAAAATGATTTTAGTTTTATCTATTTATTTCTTTGTTTTGTAAATATTTCTATAAATAATTGATTTTGATTTTGTATATTTATTTTATTTTCTTTATTTTTATTATTTTGTTTTTTGGTAAATATTTTATTTTAGTTTGTTTCATGTATACTATTTTATTTTATTTTTTATAAATAATTTAATTTATTTTACATGGATAAAAAATAATTCACACTAAGACCGAGGGTGTAGTGTGATTTTGTACATATATTCATTTTGTATTTTAAATCTTCATAGTTTTCCTTTTTTATTTTTATTTTTATTTTTAACTCAAATGTCCTAATATGTACATATTTTTTAATCTTTTTACCTTTTCCCTTTTACTCGCCTCTCCCCATGCCCTATTTTCTAGGCCTCCCTATAATATAGGGATTTCCTAAAAAATAGGAATTCCCTATATTTTAGGGATTTCTAGAAATGTTTTTTTCAACTTGTTTTTCAAATTCTTAATCTCGAAATACATTGAAAATAGCAATATTTTTTATGGGAATTTTAAATAATGATAAAAAATAAAATAAATAAAAAATGTGCCAAAAGGGGGCCTTGATCCTATGTTTTATGCATTATGTGAATAAATAATATATAAAAAAAATAAAAAAATAAAAAATATATAGACATAATAATAATAAATAAATAAATAAAAATAATAAAAAACAATAAAATATTTTCCCCCCATCAGACTCCAATGGTCGGAGTGCAATCAACATGTTTCACTCATCCCACTCTGAAGCCATCAGAGCGATGGTCATCGGAGTGTGAGGGCAACTCCATAGCTCAACACTCTAATGGTCCAACTCTGATGGATGCATGCATTTCCACGAGGGTGTATTATATTATTTTTTATTTTTATTTTTTTTATTTAACATTTTTTTCATTTTGTTAATTTAATTGTTAATTATTATTATTTTTTTAATTTCATTTTTAGTGTTTCATGCATTTATAATTCCTCGCAAATAGGACAAACACAAAACATGGATTGGCCTAATGGTTAAAAACATGTGTTTCATCCTCGAAGGTCACACGTTCAAATCCAGTGGGGGGATACAAATCAATGGTCTAGATTCACCCGTAGGTTTGATCAATGGTTGTTGAGTGACAATTTTCAAACGATCATAACTTTTTCTACAAGTGTCAGAATGAGGCTCGTGATACCTCGTTGGAAAGGTATTAGACAAATGAATGTAGTGGTATAGATCTCCAAACCATGTAGGTGACAAAATATGACAAAAAATTCATAAAATAGACACCCACAAATTTGAGGGGAAACTAGCCACACCAGCTTCAGGAAGCCATAAATGGAGCTACGAGCAACGCAATCTGGCCCATGAGGGCTCAATGGAAAGAAGGAGAAGATAAGAACATGTTGGGATATAAATTTCTATAATATTGAGAGCAGAAAAGGTCCAAAAATGAAAAACATATATAGAACCCAAATCTGATTGAAGAACCAACTATGCAGAATTCAAGAAGTCATATATCAAGCTAAAAGCAAAGGAATTGAGCCAGAGATAGATCAATGGAAATATGATACATAGGATAAGAATCTAGAGGGATCCTAATCAATAGACAAAATCCAGAAACACCCAGAAAAATTTGAAGAACAAAATATAATGCAAATAGACAGAGGCAATGATTGTTTTTAAACGAATATCATTTGTAAATTGTTCGAGGACAAAAATAATGACTCATGCGTCTATTCATTTTTTCTTTGTAACACTCACATATTCTTTTTCAAAATGTGAGAAAAGAAACAAAAATAAAATGAAATGAACAGTCATGAGAATTGAGGAGTCGCTCTCTTGTCTTATAAAATAGAACTCATAGCATATAGTGATGATTTTTTCCCTTTGTAACAAGAGATGGTACTTTTACTTCTGAGTAATAAAGAGAAGGAGGTATTTTGAAGTCATAATTGTTTGCAAATGCTTGTGGGAATATTCTACACTTTTATTTGTAGTTTAATTTTTCAGGGTATTGACTATGTGAACTATTTTTGTGCTTCGTATTCAAAATTCTTATGTTGTGATTTATTTTGAGTACATGGATGATGTTACAGATTTCCTTTACAACTGTTTGGGAGGATTTATGTAGTATTATTGTCATAACATGTTTTTGGTTTTCATGACCTATTTCTGCTGTCAAAGTATCATTTTAAGATGTGCTCATCTTCTAGTTTTTCTCCCGGAATAAATTAGAATTAGTTAGAGTTATATTAGTTTATTTTTAGTTAATTTAGTCTTAGGATTATTTATAACTCTTTGGGGGGAAGTCCATTGTCTTTCCCCTTTTATTTCTTTTAATTCTAAGTGGCAGCGACGCCCATATACTCGTGAGAAACAATACTCCAAACGAGTGTAGGTCTGATTGGGACCTACCATCGATAATTTTCCCTCATTTTCTTCACTGGCCATTCAGACCCATCAACAAGTTCATCCCACATTTTCTAGAGATAGTTGGTTGGTTAGTCAAATAGTAGCTGGAGATAGTTGGTCAGGTGGTCAACTAGATAGTCCATCAGGTAATCTACTAGAAGTTGAAGACAATTAGAATATAGATAGACCAACCAAGAAGTCAATTACATGTTGGAAAACTAGATGGTCAGGTTGACTTGGTAATTCAAATAGTTGATGCAACAATGTAGATTTTTCAGGATCCGCTCCAACCACCGACGATTTTCCGTGGACATGATCTTCCCAATTTTAAGGAAATTGGTTATGTCTTGAAACTATTAATAAAGGATCCTATGGATTGATCCAAAACACACAATATATCATATTATAATGTATGTTTGATGATATATTGTCATGTATTTATCATAATGGACTATTCTTAAGTGTTTTAATGGTGTGTTGATCATATGATATATTGTGCACTCATAATATGGCCAAAGATGCTTCTATATTTTCCTACCTAGATAAATATGTCGAGCAAAAGATCTATGTAGCTAACAATTTCACTCTTGACATTGTTGTTCATGGTGATGTTCCTTGTTGACATGGTAAAATTGTCAACATCTATCATGTGCCAAATTTAAGTGAAAATTTGTTATCGATTTCTCAATTGAAACATACAGTTAAAATTGTTGAGTTTTTTTCCAGATCGATTCTTCATTGAGGATTTGAAGAATGATAGGTTGATTTTCATTGAAGGTTTTCTTGACTCGAAGGATGTATTTTAAAAGTTATGTGATCTCCCTCAACTTTATCCTGGATTGGTTGCACTTGTTTCTCTCACTGTGATCCATATTATTTTTGGAACGAAATGAAAGAAAAGATATTACAATGAAATACACATAAATATTTCCATAAACAAAGAAATACAACAATAAATGATTTCTATTAATGAAATAAATGTACAGAGATTGTAAAAATACAGAGTGCAAGACGCACTAAAATGGTGGTATGTTTATCTCTGAGAATATATGTGACAACTACACTCATTCACAAGATATGAGTACAATGAGGCTTTGAAGGAATTTTTACAATAAACATGAATGCCAAAACCCTAGACATCCAAAAACCTAACCCTAGGAGATGAAGCACCAAAAGTCATGTGGGCCCCGTTGGGGTAAGTTAGTACATCAACTTCCTGGGGTTGTAACATTTGCATACGATCTTTGTTTTAGACGTGTGATAGCCCGTTGGAAATTTCTTTTCGATAAATACACATTATGCCGTCAAAATTTGACTTTGTCAATAGTTTGACTGTGGCAAGCCCCAAAAATGTTGTTTACGGCCTCAAAATAACCCCGGAAGTACAAAAAGATGTACTGACATGAAAACTGCCAAAATAATCTAGTTGGAATAGGTGGATGGCCACTGATATCCACCTAGATGTTTTATAGGGATTGAAGACAACCCCAAAAGTGCAGAACCTGTAATTACAAAGAGATGTCACTACAGAGAAACGTCTTGAAGTGAAAATTGTCAAGATGAGCCAAATGGAATTTGGAATAGGTGGGTGGCCACCACTATCCACCTGGATTAGTCCTCCCCCATTAGGAAGTAATGTTCTCCATTGTGTTGAGTTCCCGGAGAAGAGGGGAAATCATTTGTTGTATCTGAATCTTGGTGAGATGCTTGCCTTGCTGGAGAAATTGTGTTTCTTGGTCTATGGAAGGTTTTCATGAACCTGTTGCTTCCATGGTTGAATATGTTCCACCAACCTATTGTATATTGGATTGAAGGGGCATTGTGTAGGCACCATCATAGGTAAAGAAGCAATATCTTCTTTCTCTTTTGCACTTTTCTTCTACTTGATAGAAGGTGTTGAGACTGCAGTGGTTGTAGTGGTCTTTTGTGCATCCTTTGAACAAATTGTGAAGAGGATGAATTTTGTAGTATGGGAGATTACCTTGTGGCACTATTTTGGTGGAACATTAGTTGGAACTACCTCTAGTATCATGTAGAGATGACCCCCCAGAGTAATAATGAAACTACTGGGTCGAGACTCATAAAAAACATGATGTTTCCACATATATGGTTGGCCCAAAACAACATCACATACATCAAGAGAGGAAAAATCACATACTAGCTCATCCTTGAAGGGATGGATGCCATAGGATAGGAGGCACTGTTGGCTCACACAAATATCTTGTCCTTGGAAAATACACCCGATGTTGAATGGAAACGGGTGTGGTGTTTTCGAAAACCCCAACTGTTTGATGACCTCAGTTGAGATGAGGTTTTTCTGGCTTCCACTATCAACAATGAAATGCAATGGGGTCCCCTTCACCCACATCTATGAATGGAAGAGGCGCTCCCCCTCTTCAAGATCTGTAGGTTCTTTTAGATGAATTTTTGCGGTCGCAACAGTAGCAGTGGGGTCTACATCAATGATCTATCTTTTTTCATTATTTTCTGGATCAAATTCTGAATCAGGGTTCGACTCCTTGTCTTTTATCTCAACCACCAATGACTGTTTTGAGAGACATTCATCAATGTTGTGCGAGGGGATTTTGTAGAAGTTGCAACACTTCCTAGTATCATTCTTCGTCTTTCCCTTACCCTTATTTTCCTGTTTCTTGGACTGGTTGTCGGTAGGATGTTGGTTAGGGCCATCTTTATCATGCTTTGGTTGTTGAGGATTTTCAGACTCGAACTCCCATTTGTTCTGGTGCCCAAATTTCTGCTCAATTTTGAAAACATATCGATAGGCAACTCCCAATGATGATATGTTTAAGAAATCCATTTTAGTTTGGATGTACCTATGCAGATCCCCATGATATTTCATAACTAGATGTCTCTCAGAGTATTTGATACCCAACTTGATACGCAAGGTATGAAAAGTATTTTTGAACTCCGACATTGTTTGGACCTTCTCTTGTCGCAATGTGGTCCAAATCATGTATTGATATTCATATTTATCAACATGGTAATATTTTTCCTTGACTGCATCCACAAAAAAATCCCAAGTGGGCTTGGCCCCATATATTCCATATTCGTCTATGGAACTTTTCTCCCAGTAAATTTCCCACCAAAGTTTGACATGGGGGATATCCTTGAGGAGTATGAAGTGTTGGACACACCAACCACACTTATAGGGGTGGTGAATCAGTGTGAGGGATATTTTTACACTTCTTACAAAACTTTGGTTAGCCATCACCATTCGCAACTTCATTACTCATTACTTCTATTCACACTTAGTTTCTTGCATGTAAACATATCTCAATGACATATATTAACAATAAATAACTATGCACCATCACAATAAAGAAAACAAAGAACACCAGATATATGTATAAGTTTCTTTTGTATTATGGAATACAGTCCTTGGGGTTTATCAACACCAACTGAAATGAGCACCAACTCAAAGAGAGCACCAAATCTCATTGCAAGACCCAAACTACAAATCTCAGCAATAACTAAGAAGAGGAATCTAACACTCAAGTAAAATACTGAGCTTGTAGACAGAAAGCAATTTGTCAAACTATACCAATAGTCTATACCAACACAAGTGCATCACCTATGTACCACACAACCTTTCATGTCAATCTCATCATACAAATCATATCTACTCACCAAGATCAATCACCAAGACAACTCTCAACAATATCACCAAGATAACCAACAACATACCTCTAGAAATACACCATACTCTCCATAAACCAAATACCATAAGTTGTCACGATTATTTTTCCGTGCTTCTGTTGTCATGATTCTACTGCCACGAATCTTCTGTCGCAATTTTTCTTCCACGCTTTTTTTTCCGCAATTTTTTTACCGCGATTTTTCTGCCGCACTTTTTCTACCATGATTTTTCTGCCACGATTTTTCTTCCTCACTTTTTCTGTCGTGATTTTTCTACCACACTTTGTCTGCCATGATTTTTCTGCCACACTTTGTCTTCCACCATTTTCTACTGCATTTTTTCTACCACACTTATTCTGGCGCTATTTTTCTGCTGTGATTTTCTACCGCGAATCTTCTCTATCAATAATACCTCCCAAATAACCTTTCACAAATGGATATTCAATACGCTCAAAGATCATACTCATAAGAGACCCTTTCTCTCTTATTTATACTTCTCCAAGTAGCTTCCTCTAGGGGTTATCTTCTAACTAACTTACCCAACTTCCTTCTTTTGGGGATAACCCATTTCTAACCACTTTGTCCACTTATAACCACTTTATCCACAAATAGTAAACTCTCCACTTCTAGTTGCAACTAATTTATTTTTAATTGTATTGTTGTTGCAACCACTTAACCCATGACTAGCCACTTTGACTGGTGAACTTATTCTAGGATATTCTAGAATAATTTGACTTCTTTGACCTTCTAGGGGATTCTCAATAACTCATGAGGGTTCTCCAACTTCACATGGCCATAACTCTCTAACGACAAGGAGTTAGGTGACATTCCACATATCACCAGAAACATCGTGATGAGCATTATCCAAAAAGAATAGTCTCACTTGTAAATTCATTGATCTTCATTAAATTATCCCTAAAAAAACTTGAGTTTTGAACCAGACATCTAGGATGACTCAACCACTTAACCATTTGGAATTTACAAAGTGTCTTCCTGTGAGGGCTTTCACTATAAAGGGACCACTTTAAGAACTTTATCCAAGAGGACCTTCTCGTGAGGGCTTGTGCCATAAAGGGATCACTTTGGAGTTCATCCATTTAGTACTTCCTATCAACCATGATATGACATCAATGATACAACACTATGACACCTCATCACTATGACACCACATGACATCAACCCTTTGAAATCAATTACACCAATGACCACTTGATCCAATGATACATCAATGATAAAAACACATCATTATGACAATGCTTGACATCAATACCTTTGAAATTAATCCCTTGACATCAATGACTACATAGTACAACAATATCCCCCTTTGGCATTGATGGAAACACCAACATTGATTTCAACACCAATCATTGATGGAAACACTAATACATGGCCATGCTCATGCTCCCTCTGTGATCATCGCTCCTCCTCAATGGTAATCTCCACATCAATGTGACTATCTCTCCCCCTTTGACATCAATAGAAAAGGGTCTATCTCTTTGGGTCTATTCCCTCTGACTAAAATGTCCCTGAGGATACTCCCCATGGCTGCACTGTCCTGTGGGATACTCTCCATGCATATGATGAATCTCTCTCCCTTTGACAAAGGAAAACATTATGATGTAATGATAATGATATGGATGTGAATCGTCTCTCCTCCTAGAATCATTCCTCTACAACGGATCATGGGAAGAAGAATAAATCCCCCTATGGGTATGTCTCCCCTATATTATCTGCAAGATTAAAAATATGCTACTATTGCAATCTAATTCTGTTGTAAGTTTTGTTGATCAACTAAAACATTGATTAACTACTTAGCTCCATTAAGAGACGAATGGTCCTTGGACCTATCCATGCATCAACCATATAAACATGTTCCATACCATACATCAAGTGTATGCCAATCATACATACTAACTCATGTATCAACCATGAAGCAAATGATATGTCAACAATAAATAGTGAATCGTGAAAAAACCATCAGCCATATACATCATGTGCCATACCATGCGCCAATCATGCACATAACCATGTACATCACGTATGTACAAAAACACCATACAAAATATCATCACTAAAGTGTATTAACCATGTGCCAAATGTGTATCAAGATCATCAGTAACATCATCAGCCATACAACATGCCAACCATGTGCCTCAAACAAATACTCATGATATGCCTCTATCATGAACCAAGTGCCACAACCATGTATCTCAACTACCAATATATAAATTGTGCATCATAAAGTGTCTCAACTATATCATCCCATACATCATATACCAAAGAAAGTGCATCAACCATGCACCAAACCCAACAATATGAACCATAATCAAGATTTGTTTAGATACGTGTATGCCATATCAACCATAAACCATGTGCAAATCATACTGCTAGAAAGTTTTTGAGCCAATGTACCAAGCATGTACCAATCATGCATCAACTATACATCAGGCTATGACTCATCAATGATGTACAACATAACTACCTCATCAACTCATCAACTACATGTCCCAATATGTAGCTCAACCACATGCCAAATCCATGCACCAAGACATCCAAAACATATGCCTCTAACAATACATCATAAGATATATCAATGAAGGTTACATATGTACCAGCCATGTACCATGATAGATCTGCCTCAACAATCATTCACTACAGAAAGTACTAAGTAGACAATAGTACCTCTAAACATGTACTAAGGGTGTCCCTATCAATGATATATCTCTAGATAGCATCACATCATCATGATATATCTCATAGATAAGGTGTCATAACATCACTAAGAACATAACCAACAGTATACCTTATCAGGAATGCAACACTCCACACACTAAATTTTGTACCATGCATCCAAGAGAGACCTCAAGCATAAGCTTCAACACTCAACCATATGTCATCACCATACATACATCAAACACACATGCAAGCATATAATCATGAAAACCTACAACAAACCATGTCAGACCCTGTAAAATAGAGTTATACCATCAAACGATGATGAAAATCATCTGCATAGCCTTCTTTCCAAGGATTTTACTACAGGTATGCAGCCTGTTCTACAGACATATTTCATATGTACATGACCTTTCTATATTTCACGTCGTGTATGTACGTGACTTCCTCCATTGGATCCTTTGTATGCTTCAGAAAATTTCAAGCTTGAGCTTGCCTCATGGATGCCATTATGTTCTATTTGTTCAAGCTTCATCACCCACTTCTGAAGGTGTATCAAATTCACAGAACTTGAGCTCTGAGCTTCCATCTTTTCATCATTGTCTTCCTTCCTATCTTCATGTGTTCTTCTTGTCATGCTATATGAATCACTCTTCATGTACTATCTTCTTGTGTTCCAACAATCCTTGTATTTGTGGCCAAACCCACTGTATTTTTAGCATCTCATGGTGTGACAATGAGAAGCAATATGTCCCACTTGATTACATCCCCAACACCTTAGGGTGTTATGAAACTGTCTATTATATTTCCTTGCATAATTTCTGCAATTCAAAGCTTTGTGACCATATTCATTACATGAGTAGCAATGACCATGAAAAACATTTTCATACCTTTTCTTTGGTGTTCACCTTGAAGGTGTCTCTCTTCTGAATTTTCTTTGAGGTGCAAATATGGCTTCTTTATGTCTTCCTTTCTTTGTTCTTTTGAAAGTTTCCTTGCTTTGTGTAGATGGTTTAATTGCAACATTTCTTCTACCCTTTGAGAGTGAAGGACTTATCTCATACTTCTTGGAAGTGCTAGCTTCAATATGTATAGCTTCCTTGTTGTATCCAAGACCTGATTTATCATTTGGATATCTTTGGCTATCTAAGATCTCATCCAATATTGTTGAGTTGTTCATGAACTTGATGTGAGTGTTTGACTTCTCTACTTTCTTTCTAAGATCAACAATTTCAGCTTCCAACTTATGGCATGGCTCTTCCTTTTCATTTACTTTCTTCTTCAATAACTCCTCTATTCTTTTGGCTTCTTCAATTTTGGTCTTAATATTGACATTAACTTAAATAATTTTTCTAGGCTCATCATCTACCTTCTTCTTTCTTCTATTTCATTCTTTCGTCTTTTGATCTCTTATTATTTTTCTTCTAATTGAGTCTTTCTACTTTATTCTTGTTCTTTGAGCATTTGCTTTAGTTCCATGGTATATCTTGGGTACTTTTCTAGGACTTCCTTGGTGTATTTTTCAAGATACTCAAAAGAAATTGAGTAATGTCCTATTTCACTGCTAACATCATTTAACTCAAATAAAACTTTATCTTTAAGCTTCATCAAATCTCCCTCTTCATCTATAGGATAACTGTCATATGATTCTACACAAACTACTTCTAGATTTTCTTCTTCACTTGTAGAGGAACATTCAACATCATCACACTTAGAATTATTGCATTCATAGGATTTTGGAGAGTCTTTACATTCATTGTCCTTGATGGAATTTTCTTCAATGTCTTACTTTTTTCCTTGATATGTCTTCTCTAACTTTAGCCATAGATCCTTGGCAGAAGTAAATTCTCCCATGATTTCTTTTACAAAACTTGAGAGTCCATTGAAAATGGTATTGAGAGCTAATGCATCATTCTTCTTTTCTTCCTTTTGTGTCACAAACTTTGATTTATTCTTCAAGGGAACTAATCCACCAATAGTTTCTTTCCAAAAACCTTCTCCTTTTTCCTTCAAATGCCCTTTCATTTCTATTCTCCATGCCGAGTAATATATCTCATTAAAGAGGGAAACTTCATCTACATTTGTTTTTCCATTGATCTCTTCCAAGCTTGTAAGGCTTACAGTGAAGGCCTTCTCCGATACCAATTGTTGCACACACCGACCACACTGAGAGTGGGGGGGTGAATCATTGTGAGGGCTATTTTTACACTTATTACAAAAAATTAGTTATCCATCACCATTCACAACTTCATTACTCGTTACTTTTATTCACACTTAGTTTCTTGCATGTAAACATATCTCAATGACATATTTTAACAATAAATAACCATGCACCATCACAATAAAGAACACAAAGAACACCAAATATATGTATAAGTTTATTTTGTATTACAGACTATAGTCCTTGGGGTTTATCAACACCAACTGAAATGAGCACCAAATCAAAGAGAGAACCAACTCTCATTGCAAGACCCAACCTACATATTTCAGCACCAACTAAGAAAAGGAATCCAACCCTCAAGTACAAAACCCAACCTGTAGACATAAAGAAATCTGTCAAATTGTACCAATAGTCTATACCAACACAAGTGTATCACCTATGCACCACACAACTTGTCACATCAATCTCATCATAAAAATAAGATCTACTCACCAAGATCAATCACCAAGAAAACTCTCAACAATATCACCAAGATAACAAACAACATACCTCTATAAATACACCATACTCTCCATAAACCAAATACCATAACTTGTCGCGACTATTGATTAAGGTTGGTTGCCATTGATGTTAACCCTTGAAGAAATCCCTGTAACACAAAGGTTTGGGTAATGGACCCAATATTGTTTGATGTAAATATGACTCATTATTGTTTTGTCATGGTTGATAAGAAGTGAATATGGATGAACTCCAAAGTTGTCCCCTTATAGTGAAAGCCCTCACGGGAAGACGCTTTGTGGAGTAAGAGAACCCATGCTTAATTGTGGAATAATGAGATGAAGGAAAGTGAATTTTTCAGGAAAAATATCCTAGATGGATATTTCTTGTCATGTCATTTCCAGTGGTATGTGGAATGTCACATAATTCCTCACGGTTGGAGAGTTATGGCCATGAGAAGTTGGAGACCCCAGGTTTGGGTAATGGACCCAAGTTTGTTTGATGGGTAATGGTATGAGTTATGATATATTTTCAGATAATACTATT
>ML784288.1:62692-88836 GCA_009831015.1 Picea engelmannii | reverse complement strand
TTTACAAAACCACTTCCACGGGAAGCCTTTGAATATCTTCGCCAAAGACTTGGAGTTATTTCTACTCCAAAAATGAATGATTTTTGAATGCTTATCTTATATGTCTTAGATGTACACGAGGAAGCACCATAAGAGGATAGTCTGTCAGGGGCAGCAACCCCGGATGGAAAGATACCTTTCCCATTGATGAAAAAGGGGGAGAGATTTATCAGATGCAGGGGACAGAGGCATGGTTCCAGGGGGAGCAAATTTATCAGATGCAGAGGACAGAGGCATGGTTCCAGGGGGAGAATATTTATCATATGCAGAGGACAAAGGCATGGTTCTAGGGGGAGCATGAGTGATATGATTTCATTATTGCATCAGAGTGTTGCCATCAATGCCAAAGGAGGAGATTGTTGATTAAGGTTGGTTGTCATTGATGTCAACCATTGAAGAAATCCCCGTAGCACAAAGTTTTGGGTAATGGACCCAATATTGTTTCATGTAAATATGAATCATTATTTTTTTGTCATGATTGATAAGAAGTAAATATGGATGAACTCCAAAGTGGTCTCCTTATGGTGAAAGCCCTCACGGGAAGACACTTTGTGGAGTAAGAGAACCCATGCTTACTTGTGGAATAATGAGATGAAGGAAAGTGAATTTGTCAGGGAAAATATCCTATATGGATAGTGCTTGTCATTTCATTTTTGGTGGTATGTGGAACGCCACATAATTCTTCATGGTTAGAGAGTTATGGCCATGAGAAGTTGGAGACCCTAGTTTTTGGGTAATGGACCCAAGATTGTTTGATGGGTAATGGTATGAGTTATGATATATTTTCAGATAATACTATTCTATATGGATAGCACATGTCATTCCATTTCTATTGGTATGTATAACGTCACATAACTCCTCACTGTTTGAGATTTATGGCCTTACGAAGTTGGAGGACCTTCATATGTCATCTAGAAGCCCCAAAACGTCAAAGTAGTCAAAGTGGTTTAAGAGATTTTAAAAGGTAAATAATAAACTGAAGTGATGAGTGTATTATAATTCAAAGTGAATACAAAATAAATTATTTCAATAATAAATTTAATGGAGAAATTAGAAGTGGACCCAACCCTAAAATAAGGAAAGTGGGCCAAGTGACCTAGAAGATGTTTTTAAGGAAGCTACTTGGAGAGTATAAATAAGAGGCAAGGCTCTCTCATTTGAATCACACTTGAGAATATTGAATATGTATATGTTTTTGAGGTAACCAAGGATATATAAACTGGAATTTTGAGTGAAGGTGAAGAAAAGAAGGCTGAAATGCAAGGAAGGATAAATTCTTTTGATGGTGCTTTCTAAGGTATGTTATTTACAGGTCATCTCACCATTTTTGCTATAATGTTTTTTATATAATGATTCAAACCATGAAATTTCTATGCAAGTGAGAAAACATATCCAAGTATATATGGTAAAAATTTATCTTGTGTGTCGTTGTATTTTTGGATTTACACTCCGTGGAAAATAGGATTTGTGGTCAGTCCTAAAACTAGTCAAAATCACGTGTTTCGGGTAAAAACATCATAACTTCTTCATAACAGATCCAAATTAAGCGAGACAAAATGTGTTGGTTAGGGGAAAGTATTTAGTATGTTTTGTAACATTTTTATATCAATTCAGCAAATATTTTGTTTGGGGCACGCTCTACAAGGTCGCTCTCTAAAATAAACCAGAATTCAACAAGGTATGTCATTTTTGCTATAAATCCTTTTCTGAGAGGTTCCAAGTAGTGACACTTGGAGGAATTGTATAAAACACACTGAAGAACATTGTGTATCAGGTTAAAATATTTATACATTACAGGTTCAAAGTTATGATTACTTCAAGTTAGGTTTTTTGACTAATCCAAAACTAGGCATGTGAGACTAAAGAAAAGTTTGATGAAAATGCTAGTCTCTTGTTTTTAAAGTTAAGGAAGGTTTGCAGGAATGTGATCATATACACCATGTCTATTACATAGCTACAAATCAGATTTGGATGATGAAATTGATGAGGGATTTTGGTTGTGGTACATGTTGAGTACATGGTTGAGACAAGTAGTTGATGAGTTGGCGCACATACATGAGGTGTATAGTTGATGATGTTGGTACATATTGATGAGTCATAGTTGATGAGTTGACACATGATTGGTACATACTTGGTACATGGTTGGATGCTTTTTTTTATGGTACAGGTTGATTACAGGTTGGTGCATGGTTGATGCACTTGTTTATGATACAGGTTTATTACAAGTTGAGGTATAGGTTGATGCATGGTTGATGCATGGTTCAGATTTATTGGTACATGTTTACAGTGGTTCCATCATTCTACTTCTACTTCATGGTGGCAGGACGGGGCAAGGACAAGTGGTTGTAGCCGGAGAACATTGGGGGTTGTAGCCTCCTTCTGGTTGTAGCCAGAGAATTGGGGAGTTGGCGTTTCCATCAGGTTGTAGCCTGAGAAACTAGGGGGTTGGAGCCTCCTTCCAGTTGCAGCTGGAAAACAAAGGAAGTTGGTGCTTCCAATGAATGTAATTCTTCAAGACATGTAAGAAAAATTATTCCGTGGTTTTCTCCTGATTTGGGTGTCCTCGTAAAACACTAGTGTACTCTGTATGTGTGTGATTGTTTATTTCTTACTGCTCATTATTGGATAACAATTCTACATTGATATAACATTTGAAAAAAAATGATTATAATCATGCTATTACAGATTCACCCCCCCTCTCAGTAATCCAACAACGACTCTGTTGTCGCAATTTTGATGTCACAATTTTACTGCCACGATTCTACTATCGTGGTTCATCTTCCATGATTTTTATGCTGCTCTTTTTCTACCACACTTTTTCTGCTGCAGTTTTTCTACCTCGATTTTTCTGCCACACTTTTTCTGTCATGATTTTTCTACCGCACTTTTTCTGCCGCATTTTTTCTTCTGCGATTTTTTGTCTTGAATATGATTTATCAATAATACCTCCCAAATAACCTTTCACAAATGGATATTCAATATTCTCAAAGATCATACTCATAAGAGATCCTTTCTCTCTTATTTATACTTCTCCAAGTAGCTTCCTCTAGGGGTTATCTTCTAACCAACTTACCCAACTTCCTTCTTTTGGGGCTAAGCAAATTTTGACCACTTTGTCCACTTACAACCAATTTATCCACAAATAGTAAACTCTCAACTTCTAGTTGCAACTAATTTATTTTTAATTGTTTTCCTGTTGCAACCACTTAACCCATGACTAACCACTTTGACTGGTCAACTTCTTCTAGGATCTTCTATAATAATTTGACTTTTTTAACCTTCTAGGTTCTTCTAGATTACTCATGAGGGTTCTCCAACTTCACATGGACATAAATCTCTAACCATGAGGAGTTAGGTGACGTTCCACATATCACTAGAAACAACATGACGAGCACTATCCATCTAGAATAGTGTCACTTGCAAATTCACTGATCTTCATTACATTATCCCTCAAAAAATATTGAGTTCCAAACCAAACATCTAGGATGAATCAACCACTTAACCATTTGTACTTTACAAAGTGTCTTCCTATGAGTGCTTTCACCATAAGGGGACCACTTTGAGAACTTTATCCAAGAGCATCTTCCCATGAGGGCTTGAGCCATAAGGGGACCACTTTGGAGTGCATCCATTTGGTAATTCCTATCAACCATGATATGACATCAATGATACAACATTATGACACCTCATCACTATGAAACCACATGACATCAACCCTTTGACATTAATTACATCAATTCCCACATGATCCAATAATACATTAATGATACAAACACATCATTATGACAATACTTGACATCAATCCCTTTCAAATCAATGACAACATAGTACAACACGAAGGTGATCTTTTCCCTATCAGAAAAATTGTGAACAAAGAAATAACCTTCTATCATATTTAACCATTTTTCTAGGGCATCTGCATCTATCTGACCTTCATATATGGGAATATCAAATTTAACTTGTACCTTGAAGGGAGAAGTTCATCCAAAGTGGATGCTTGATGAAGATGCTTTTGTTTCTATCAGAAGGCATTGAAGGATGTGGGAAAAATTCTCCATCATTTTGTTGCTCTGTCGCGCGAGAGATTGCTCAAGCAAGAGGTTAATAGAATATTATTCTCCTCCATTTTTCTTTTCTTATGCCATGGAGGGTTTCTTGGGCATGTGAGATAAATTTTCCTCAAGAGAAACAAGATAGATACCCAACTTGATACACTTGGACCTCATTGAGGACGTGCACTGAAAAATGATCAAGAGAATCCTACTCTGATACCAATGATCCGGATTATTTTTGGAACGAAATGAAAGCAGAGATACTACAATGAAATACACATAAGTATTGCCAGAAATAGAGAAATATAACAATACATGATTTATATTAATGAAATAAATGTACAGAGACTGTAAAAATATAGAGTGAAAGACTCACTAGAATGGTGGCAACTTTATCTCTGAGAAGATATGTGATGGCTATGCTCATTCAAAATAAGATGAGTACAATGACGCTCTAAAGGAATGTTTACAATAAACATGAATGCCAAAAATGTAGACATCCAAAAACCTAACCCTAGGAGATGAAGCGCCAAAATTCATGTGGGCCCCGTTGGGGTAAGTTAGTACATCAAATTCCTGGGTTCATAATGTTTGCATATGATCTTCAATTTAGGCATGTGATAGCCCATTGGAAATGTCTTTTCAAGAAATACACATTATGTTGTCAAAAATTTGACTATGGAAAGCCCAAAAAGGGTTGTTTAGGGCCTCAAAACAGCCCCAGAAGTACAAAACGATGTACTGACATGAAAAATGTCAAAATAATCTAGTTGGAATAGGTGGGCAGCCACAAATATCCACCTGGACACTATGTAGGGATTTAAGATAGCCCCAGAAGTGTAGAACCTACAATTACAAAGAAATGTCACCATTACAGAGAAACATGCTGAACTGAAAATTATCAAGATGAGCAAAGTGTAATTTGGAACAGGTGGATGGCCATCAATATCCACTTGGATCACACTGATCAAGGGAGCAAAATTTGGTACAAACGACTTAAACACCTAAATTTTTGAAGTATGAAATCGATGGCCACATATAATTTGGTTGATGGTATTCCCAAAGTTCCTCCACTTCATGGAGTTTGTAGAGGATGTGTGTTGGGAAAACATCATCATACCCCTTTCAACTATGGAAAATCATGGCGAGCACAAAATCCAATAGAGCTCATTCACAATGATCTTTGTTCTATCAATCAACCCTCCTTAGTGTTGGATCATGTTGTCATTGATGCCAATGGTTTGATTGATTGATGTCAAGTGATTGATTGATGTCAAGTAATGATTTATTGATTGTTGTGAATGGATATATGTCAAGTGGAATCATAGTCATATGATGTCATGCATAGATGAAGATGGATCAATGAGTTGTCATTGATATGATGCACTATTGGATTGATGAATCATTATTGTCTTATCATGATTGATAAGGTGCACAAATGGATGAACTCCAAAGTGGTCGCCTTATGGTGAAATCCCTCACAGGAAGACACTTTGCGGTTGATTTATCCTAGAAGTATGGTTGGAGAACACATGCTTATATGTGGAATAATGAGATGAATATCAGTGAAGTTGTTGGTGAAACTATCCTAGATGGATAGTGCTTGTAATGTCATCTCTAGTGGTATGTGGAATGTCACATAACTCCTCATAATTTGAGATTTATGGCCCTACGAAGATGAAGGACCCTCATATGAAGGCTTGAAGCCCCAAAAGGTCAAAGTGCTTGAAAAGAAGAAATCATTATTTAAATAATAAAGAGAAGTGGCAAAGAAGAAATGATTATTTAAATGATAAAGTAAAATGACAAAGTCAAAGAAGATTATTTAAATATTAAAGTGAGGTGACAAAATCAAGAAGGAATATATAAATGGTAAAGTAATGGAGAACTTTCTATTTATGGAAAGTGGTTAACCCTGAAATGAGGAAAATAGGTTAAGTGACCTAGAAATGGGTTAAGTGACCTAGAAGTAGGTTAAGTGACCTAGAAGATGAAGAGTATAAATAAGAGGCAAGGGTCTCTTGTGAAGTGTACATTTTTGGGAGCAGCACTTGTGTATCTCTTGAGCATGATTGAAGATATATTCTGAGAGAAAGAGAGTATGGAGGATCTCATGAATGCATCAAAGTTTCGACATGTCTAAGATCTTGATGACAAAAGTCTTGGAGGTTCAAAAACCCTAGTTTCGGAGGTGTAGGTCGGCTACAATGGGCTAGGATGCGTACATATATGGGTTGTATGAAGACATGGCGTGTACAGTGGATGAAGTCATGGAGATTGGTGTTTGAGTTGATGATTGGTTGTTGAAGACTGCAGCAAGTTCCAAATCTACATTCTATGGGATCATATTTGCCATTGAGACTCTGGTATGTTTATGTTGTTGTCTTGATGGATACTACTGGTTGTTGTGTGGTGAATGCCTAGGGAATTTTTGGTATGTTGTTGTGATGTGTTCTATGTTGGTTTATAGGGTGAGAAACACTCTTCTGATTAAGTGTTGATATGATTTCTATAGTATGTTGATTTCCTATACATGATTGAGCATAATTCATATTGTATGGTTGAGAAGCATGAGTTAGTTGTTGGAGAGATTGGATGTATTGTGACTGGTTATGAGTCATACTGGACAGTAAGAGATAGAAGAGAATGATGATTTGGTTGTAGAGGATATGAGTTGATATTGAAGAAAAAACCCTAAGAGATCAGATGTGATACACGTGTTGTAGTACAGACTGACCGCGTGCATACACGGGTTGTAGTGAGCCAAGGCACGTACATACACGAGTTGCACTACTGACAGGTTGTGTACCTATTGTATATTGATATCTGTTGAGGATTGTTGCCTCATCTCAGTTGATGTTGAGTATGTAAGATGAGTCCTTCATTATAGATTTGGCGCTCTTGTAGAGTTGTACTCAATTCAGTTGTTGTTGATAAACCTAAGGATTGAAGTCCATAATAAAAATAAAGTTGTACATACATCTTGTGTTCCTTGTGTTCTTTATTGTGATGATTTGTTGATGATATATTATTGATAAATGTTGTTGATGCAAATTTACATTTGACTAGTTATGAATGACAGTAATAAGTAATGAGTTATGGTGATTGTTAACTAAGGAGTTTTGTGAAGGGGAAGTTTTTGAAAAGGATCCCCACACTCATTCACCCCCCCTCTAAGTGTGGTCAGTGTGTCCAACAATTGGTATCAGAGTGGGCCTTCATTATAAGCCTTAACAAGCTTGAAGGAGATCCATAAAAACACAAATGGATGATGAAGTTCAAATCCTCGAGGAGGAAAACTATTCTACTTGGAGAATAGAGATGAGAGTGCATCTAAAGAAAATGGGAGCAGGTATTTGGAAGGAACCCATTGGTGGATCCATTTATTTGAAGAACAAGTCAAAGTTTGCAACTCAAAAGGAAGGAAAGAAGAATTATGCATTGGCTCTCAATACCATTCTTAGTGGACTCTCAAGACCTATCAAAGAGAGCATGGGACAATGAACTTCTACCAAGGATCTATGGTTAAATCTAGAGGATACATATCAAAGAAAAAAGGAAGACCTTGAAGACAAATCAATCAAGAAGAATGAAGGTAAGGAATCTCCAAAACTCTTGATTGCATTATTTCTAAATGTGATGTTGGAAAAATAGAAGATCTTGAAGACATTTGACGTAGAACCCCCTGCCTCAACAGGTTCTGCACGACCTCCCAGTCTTAGGATCGTTCTATCCTTCAGATCTGTAGAACTAAAATGGTTCTTTCAGCCTTCCTTGAGGCCTCAAGAACCCGATCCATAGGTCCTTGTGAAACCTCGCCTGCGCGAACATGCATCAGGCATGAGCTTACCTTCCCATGGTTACCTTCGGGACTTCGCAAGTTGCGAAGTCAAAATACTTATCCATTTCACTCTTCGATGCCTGAATCCTCGATATACGAGGATCTCGTGACACATGTCCTCGACAGATGGACAGTCCCGATGCTTTCACCATTTCAGGACTTTGACAGGTCTTCTCCTCTACGCATATGAGATTTAAATCTCATGCAACATTTCACAGATCCGATGGCTATCGGCTATCTGTGCGAGATATGACAACCCAGATCTCTTCCTCCTGTGCTACACTTTCCTGCCTACACCTGGACGTGAAACTCCAACAGTCCAGATATTTTTCCAGTGCCTGAATCGACGACAACTATAGCTCCTCCCTTGAGCTTATGCTTCTTCCTTCACTTTGGAAGATTTCAAACGCTTCAAAAGGCCTTGGCCTTTGATTTTTTCTCCTTGCTACGAAGCCTCTACTCACAGCTTCTGTCTACGTTCTTGAAGATTCTTTGCCTCCTGAGCTTCCTCAAACTCAAACCCTCCAAAGAGTCTCCTTTTAGTCTCTGCGATACTTGTAGGGCTCTATGCATGAAAGCACTCTTCCTCCTATGCTTTGTTCTCTTTGAATCCTCGAAGGATCCTTCGACCTCCACACTCCTTGCAACTGTCTCTTTTATACACAAAAGCACTTTTCCTCCTGAGATTCTCTTCTCTAAAACCTTGAAATGTTTTCATGACCTTTGTGATTCCTACAGGGTCCTTGCACACACGAAGGTGTTGTCTATCCTGAGCTTCTCTGTTGCTCAGACCTATAAGGGACTTAACCCTTTTTTCTCCCTCAGATGGAGAATCTGATGCCCTCTTGGCAGTCTCTTGCTCAAGCAAATACTTGCTGAGTCTACAAGGTATTCAACAACCCTGTGAAGGTCCTCTTGACACTTCCTTCTCCCTCATAACTCTAAGAGTTATTTCTGTGCAAACTGGCACTTACTCAACGCCCTCCTGGCGGATCTCCTACAAAATCCCTTAGTGATTTTTTTCCCTTCAACGAACTATAAGTAGAGTTCTCCTGTGCACTTTGTGCACTTGCTCAATGCCCTCCTGGCAGAGCTTTATAGAACTCCTTAGAACTTTTGTCTTCTCTAAACTCAAGATAGAGTTCTTCTCCTCAATGCAACCCATGCATCTATTCAATGCCCTCCTGGCAGAGCTCTAGAGAGCTCCTCAGAGATTCTTCCTTCTGTTGTGTCCTCCTCTGCACAGTCTCACCTCCAAGGTATTCAACAACCTTGAGGTTTCTCCTTGAGCCAATGACTTCAGATGATGTTCCCTCCTGGCACGTCCTTGTCTGAATCAGTAGAATTCAGAAGTGCATCTATGCATTGGCTCTCAGAACCCACAGTGTTCTGTCATGCACTCCTTGCATGAAGCCTCAAAGAACCCCAAACCTGAAGTCAAAGAACCCACAGATAGCATAACCTATCTATCCCTACAAATGCACATCTACAACATATATCTACAACATATAATGAACACACAAAGACATTCATGCAACCACAGAATAACATGCAGGAAACTGTTGTTTGTATTAATATAAAATGCCTCTGTTTACAATGTGTTTGAGCTCAGACTTTTTACAGAGTCTCGACTCTCCTCTCCTCTCTCTAACTCTCACAGAGTTCTTCTCTCTCTCTCTATCCAACTACTAACATAAGATCCAAGATCTTTTACATGAGGGGGCTCTTTGAGCTCTTCCCTCCAAGCTACCTACCCTATTCAATTACATTAAATTTACATTGAATGGGTTGTCTAGTCCATATTGGAGATAGATCCAACCTTACAACCATTAAAGGCCTTCTTTAACTACAACCTAATCAAAGGCATGGCTTTGTCTCTACTAGCCTTACAAACATTTAATACAAATTCAAATTCAAAATTTGAAACGAGAGGGTTGTGCCTCTCCTTCTTTATTGAATGAGCATTATGCTGGCTGGATGGCTGGCTTGGAGCGATGCTCCTACATCATACTCCTCTACTATGAAAAATTCATGAGCTCCTGCTCATGATATTCCCAGCATCGTTGTTGAAATCCACCTGGATCCCAAACAACTCTTTGGAGCTGTTCATATACTCCACTTCTCTGTTGTTGTTGCTGCTGCTGTTCTGCTGCTATGTTAGACCCTCTTCTACTCAGCCTTTCTCTGTTGGTAGTCTCTTGTGATGACTTCAACATCAACCACCTGACCTGCTCTATCTCCTCATTCAGCTGCTCCCATGGCTATCTCTGTTCAAGCAGTATCCTCTGCTGCAATTATTCCTCATCGATGGGTAGATCTACGAGATATCACATGCTATCTTCTTCATCCTCCATGGCGCTAAGTCTCCATTCTGCTACAAAGTTCAGCTTTGTAGTCCTATCACTGAGTTGTTTCTCAGATTTTTCCTGTGACAGTTCTGCTACTACCATTTCTCCTGCTGGAATACTTCCATCTTCTCCCCAGGCTGGTATGCTCCTCCATCTATCTCCAACTTGATATGTTGGATGTGCAAGATTTTCACTATCATCCTCTTCTCTAGGGCTTCCAATTATTGATACAGATCAACACAATCCATGTTGTCTGCTTCCTCCTCTTCTTCTGTTGCAATCTTCAATGTTACAGTCATCTCTGTTTCAGCTTCATGGCTAAAAAATTCGAGCCATTCCTCGGAATGCTCATTTCCTTCTTCTTCTTGGGAAGATTTTGATATCTGCTCCAACTCTTCCTCTTCTTTGACAGTCTCTGTTAGTTGTCTTTCTATTACTGTTACATCGGAAACACAAACTCCCGCCTCAACTAGGCTACCTGGAAGGAATATTTGAATTCCTCCAATGATCAAAAAGTGTGTCTGATCCTTCTTCTCCATCAACTCCTCTTGTTGATATGAACTCACCTCTGAGATCATATGCTCTCCCTTACCTGGAAATATGGGATTTCTCTATTTCCCCCTTGGTAGTCTATGAGATCCTCGGATCTCATCTAATTTCCCACCTAGAAATTTGAATTTCCAGTCCTACCCTCTTGGCAGTCTATGAGACCCCGCAGTGATCTCACTTTATTTCCCTGCTATCCTCCCGACAGTCTATGAGATCCCACAATGATCTCATCTCATTGCCATCCTAGCAATTGGAAATTTATGTTCTGTCATCTTGGCAGTCTCTAAGATCTTCCCATGATCTCAATTCATCCTCAACATCACTGAGATTCCTCCCAGCCTCTGGTTCACATACTTGAACCATCTCCTCATTATTCCTGAGGCTTTCATCATGCCTCATCCATCCTCTTATCAGCCTCCACTATATTTTGGCCACCAATTCCTCGACTGGCCATTTTACCTTCATCCTCATGGGCCATTCATACACCCAATGTGGTCTTGCATCCAGTTGCATCTGCAGTGAATTTCCTCCATCCTCACTCTAATCTCGACGAGCTCTTTATCCATCTCATCTTTTATTAGTTGTTGATGGATCTTCTTTCCATCGCATCTATGGCCTTCAATAGCCATATTCCTGCCTTCTGTCTGCCCTCCTGGAAAGCCTGTTGTTGTCACTTTGCAACCCTAAGTGATTCTAGCATCTCCTCAGTCCTTCGGACTGTCTTCTTGAATGTTGCGTACCTACGAGCAATCACCACAGAGTCTCAATACTCTGCCTTCCTCTGATACCAAACTGATGTGTATCAGAGTACTCTTTCTCCTTCTCTTTTCCTCTTCCTGCAATATACAAACGGAGTCAAGCTCTGATACCACAACTGATGTGTATCAGAGTACTCTTTTTCCTCTCGCTTCCTCTGCCTGCAATATACAAACAGAGTTAAGCTCTAATACCACTTTGATGTGTATCAGAGTACTCTTTCTCCTCTCACTTCCTCTGCCTGCAATATACAAAAAGATTCAAGCTCTGATACCACTTTGATGTAGCACCCCTTGCCTCAGCAGGTTCTGCATGACCTCCCAGTCCTAGGATCGTTCTATCCTTCAGATCCGCAGAACCAAAATAGTTCTTTCGGCCTTCCTTGAGGCCTCACGAACCCGATCCATAGTTCCTTGTGAAACCCTGCCTGCGCGAACATGCATCAGGCACGAGCTTCACCTTCCCATGGTTACCGAATATGACCTTCGATCTTTTCCCGAAAAGTAATTTTGGGTTTTGGGACTCCATGAGCCCTACTATCGAGAGTCTCTGCCTCCTCGATCCCCCGATCACCGAAATGCTGAAATGCCCGAATGGTGCTCAACGGTGATTAGCCCCCTGGGCCATATCTCAGTCTATGTGACTTCTCTTCCCCATGACCACAACCTACTTTGGGGTTTTCAACACTAAGAGCCTCGACTCCTAGTCATCGAGACGACCGAAGTGCCGATGCCCAAAATGTCGAATCCCTGGCCACTTTCTCCTCCAAAGGATGTGTCACGTTTCGCGACTTCGGGACTTCTGATATGAAGTTGCCCGGTTCTTTGTCTGTGGGATCCTCGGTATGACGAAACCTGAAATCCCCGCCTTCACTATTTTGCTCCAAGGATCTGTCGTGCTTTCGTGAATCAGGGTTTTCTAACCCAAGAGAATGAACTCCTTGCCTTCAAGAATTCCAAAATCCTGAATCCTCGTATGCTGAAATGCCGACTTCCTCCATGTCTCTTCAACACCTTTGGTATTTCGTGTTTCACGATCCCGTGATGCAAGGTTGCCCAACCCTTGCTCCTTGGACTTCCCAGTACCCAAAATACTGAAGTACTAAATAAAAGGGAGATCAATGGCTATGATCCTCCTGCATCCAACGGCTCAGATCCTTTCGGGATCTTGCGAGTCAAGAATCCTGAATTTTTTCCCTTTGCATTCCCCGGTACCCGGAATGCCGAAATGGACTTTTCAGGACTCTCCCGATGCCACGATTTCTGCCACGTGTTCTATTGGATGGTCCCAATGTTCTCAGTGTTTCAGGACTTCGCAACCCCAAATGCACTGATCCCTAGTCCTTCGAACTCCTGGTAGCTCCCCGATCACTTCGGGACTTCACAAGTCGCGAAGTTGAAAGACTTCTCCATTTCGCTCTTCGATGCCCAAATCCCCGAGATACGAGGATCTCGTGACACACGTCCTCCACAGATGGATGGTCCCAATGCTTTCACCATTTCGGGACTTTGATGGGTCTTCTCCTCTGTGCATACGAGAGTTAAATCTCATGCAACATTTCACAGATCCGATGGCTATCGGCTATCTACACAAGATCTGATGGCCTAGATCTCTTCTTCCTGTGCTACGCTTTCTTGTCTACACCTGGACGTGAAACTCCAACGGTCCAGAGCTTTTTCTAGTGCCTGAATCAACAACAAATGTAGCTCCTCCCTTGAGCTTATGCTTCTTCCTTCACTTTGGAATATTTCAAATGCTTCAAAAGGCCTCAGCCTTTGCTTTCTTCTCCTTGCTACGAAGCCTCTACTCATAGCTTATGTCTACGTTCTTGAAGATGCTTTCCCTCCTGAGCTTCTTCAAACTCAAACCCTCCAAAGGGTCTCCTTTTAGTCTCTGCGATACTTGCAGGGCTCTGTGCATGAAATCACTCTTCCTCCTGTGCTTTGTTCTCTTTGAATCCTCAAAGGATCCTTTGACCTCCGCACTCCTTGCAATTGTCGCTCTTATGCAAAAAATCACTTTTCCTCCTGAGCTTCTCTTATCTGAAACCTTGAAAGGTTTTCATGACCTATGTGATTCCTATAGGGTCCCTGCACACACGAAGGTGTTGTCTATCCTGACCTTCTCTGTTGCTCAGACCTCTAAGGGACTTAACCCTTTTTTTTCTCCCTTAGATGGAGAATTTGATGCCCTCTTGGTAGTCTCTTGCTCAAGAAACTCCTTGCTGAGTCTGTAGGGTATTCAACAACCCTTTGAAGGTCCTCTTGACACTTCCTTCTCCCTCATAACTCTAAGAGTTATTCCTGTGCAAACTAGCACTTAGTCAATGCCCTTCTGGCGGAGCTCCTGCAGAATCCCTCAGTGATTCTATTCCCTTCAACTAACTCTAAGTAGAGTTCTCCTATGCACTTTGTGCACTTGCTCAATGC
This sequence comes from Picea engelmannii, assembly GCA_009831015.1. NCBI lineage: Eukaryota > Viridiplantae > Streptophyta > Pinopsida > Pinales > Pinaceae > Picea > Picea engelmannii. Next base: position 74,822 of record ML784288.1, on the reverse strand, counting down.
CCTCCTGGTAGAGCTTTACAAAACTCCTCAGAATTTTTGTCTTCTCTGAACTCAAGATATATTTCTTCTCCTCAATGCAACCCGTGCATCTTCTCAATGCCCTCCTGGCAGAGCTCTACAGAACTCCTTAGATATTCTTCCTTCTGATGTGTCCTCCTCTGTAGAGTCTCACCTCCAAGGTATTAAACAACCTTGAGGTTTCTCCTTGAGCCAATGACTTCATATGATGCACCTTCCTGGCACATCCTTGTCTGAATCCCCAAAATTCAGAAGTGCATCTATGCACTGGCTCTCAGAACCCGCAGTGTTCTGTCATGCACTCCTTGCATGAAGCCTCAAAGAACCCCAAACCTGAAGTCAAAGAACCCATAGATAGCAGAACCTATCTGTCCCTGCAAATGCACATCTACAACATATATCTACAACATATAATGAACACACAAAGACATTCATTCAACCACATAATAACATGCAGGAAACTGTTGTTTGTATTAATATAAAATGCCTCTGTTTACAATGTGTTTGAGCTCAGAATTTTTTATAGAGTCTCGGCTCTCCTCTCCTCTCTCTAACTCTCACAGAGTTCTTCTCTCTCTCTCTATCCAACTAATAACATAAGATCCAAGATCTTTTACATGAGGGGGCTCTTTGAGCTCTTCCCTCTAAGCTACCTACCCTATTCAATTACATTAACTTTACATTGAATGGGTTGTCTAGTCTAGATCAGAGCTAGATCTAGCCTTACAACCATTAAAGGCGTTCTTTAAATACAACATGCTCAAAGGCACGGTTTTGGCTCTACCAGCCTTACAAACATTTAATACAAATTCAAATTCAAAATTTGAAATGAGAGGGTTGTGCCTCTCCTTCTTCATTGAATGTGCATTGTGTTGGCTGGTTGGTTGGCTTGGAGCGATGCTCCTGCATCAACATTCCAAATGAAGGAAAAAAATCATGTGATGATGTTGGCAAATATGAATATCTTGAAGACATTTCAAATTAAGGTAAAGAATCTCCACAAACCCTTGATTACAATAATTCAAAATGTGATGATTTTGAATTTTTCTCTACTAGTGAAGAAGAAAATCTAGAAGTAGTTTGGATAAAATCAATTGATTGTTATCCCATGGAAGAAGTAGAAGAAAAACTATTGGATCTTAAAGATAAAATTGAAAGAGGTCTATATGAATATAGAAATGACCACTACTATATAGACTATAGCTATCTTTCGGATAACACTAAGAAGTTTCTTAAAAAGAGTCAAAGGCACATCTTGAAGTTAAAGGAAATGTTAAGCTAAAAGAAGAGAGTAATAAGATTCAATTGGATGAAAAGGAAGACTAGATCACAAGACTAAAGAATGAAATAGAAGATAAGAAGGTAGATGATGATATTAGCAAAAGTTTTGAAACTATTGTTCATATTAAGACCCAAATTGAAGAAGCCAAAAGGGTAGAGGAACTATTGAAGAATCAAATAAATGAAAAGGAAGAGTCATGTCATAAGTTAGAAGATGAAGTTGTTGATATTAGAAATAAAGTATAGAAGTCAAACAAATTCTTGAATATCTCACAAATCTTGAATGAGATATTGGAAAGTCAAAGATCACCAAATGATAAATCAGGTCTTGGATACAAGGGAGAAGCTACACTTGCTAAAACAAGCACCTCAAAGATGCATGAGGTAAATCCATAACTCTAAAAGGATGAAGATAATGTTGCAAGTCAACCACCTACACAAGGGAAGAAAAGTTTCAAAATAACAAAGCAAGGAAGGTATCAAGAAGCCATCCTTACACCTCAAAGTAGATGGACACCAAAGTAATGGTATGGAAGTATTTTTCATGGTCAATGTTATTCATGTAATGAATAGGGTCACAAAGATTTGGAATATAGATCTTATGCAAGGAGAGATAATGAAAGATTTCAAAACCCCATAAGGTGTTGGAGATGTGATCAAGTGGGACACATTGTTGCTCACTATCACAACATGAGATGCTACAATTGTAGTGGATTTGGTCACAAATCCTAGGATTTCTAGAACACAAGAAGAAAGTCCATGATGAGGACTTCATATAGTACGACTAGAATAAAGAATGAAGTAAGGAAGGGAGACATCTTTGAGAAAATGGATGCTCGGAGCTCAATTTTTGAGAAGAAGGGACACCTTCAGAAGTGGGTGAAGAAGACTGAACAACCAGAGAAGAATGTAAGCCTTAAGGGAGGCTCAAGTGTGACATCTACAGAAGCATACGCAGGTGATAGTAGTAACAGTCGCATACATACGTAGGTTGACCTTGAATAGGTCGTGTACATATGCAAGCTATATGTGCAACATGCCGCATATATGTGGTAAATCCTAGGGAAAAGGGCTATGCACAGGGGTTGTAGCTTGATGCGATGGTATAACTCTGTGATGCAGGGTATGACATGGATTGTTGCAGGTTCTGGCATTGTTTTCTAAAGTTTTTCATGATTCCATATTGGATTATGTAACTTGATGATAACAAATAATGAAAGCCTATCTTGGATGCATGGAACTAACCCATGAGTATGGATTGAGACATTTTTTGTTGAAGAACAATGTTGGTTATGAGAGTGAATTTTTGGTACCTTGGTCATGTGATATATCATGATGATGATAGCTAGATATATCATTTATCTATTGAATCACACTACTAGTACCTGTATTATTGGATGCTTAGTATTTTCTGTAGTGAATGGAGGATTGAGGCTAATATGTTGGGGTACATGGTTGGTACATATTTTGAGTTTTATTAATATATATTTTGATTTATTATTGGAAGATTACTTGATGCATGATTTTGGCATATGGTTGGACTACATATTGGGACATGTAGTTGATGAGGTGATCATGTTGATGAGTCTATAGCTGATGCATGATTGGTACACTTCTAGTACATTGGTAGAGACACCTACTAGCAGATTGATCGGCACATGTTTTATGGTGGACCTGACATACATGCATGAGGGTTCATCTTGTTGTGGTATTGATGCATGGTTGGTGTACTTTCTTGATACAAGTGGTGATGCATGTTTAGTACATGTTTGATACACTCATAGATGGTATATGTTTGGATGATAGTACTTGTCTAAAAGTAAACCATTGGTAGATGCACATGGTTGGCATATTGATAGATGCACATGGTTTCCATGTTGATGGATGCATATGATTGGTATACTATTGGCACATGTTTTGGTACATGATATATTTGTTCATTCATTGACATATATTTTTCTTCATGATGTTTGGTATGGAATTAGTTTGATGCATGGACAAGTCCAAGGATCATCATTTGGTAGCATATTGCAGAGAAGATAGATGAAGACATACCCATAGGGGGGGTCATTCTTCTTCCCATGATTCTAGGAGGAGAGATTTATCAGATGCAAAGATCAATACTTGAGAGAGATCCCTATTTTTGAAGAGAGAGTATAGAGGCACAATTCCAGGGGGAGTGATGGTCACGAGGGGAGTATGAGCGATGTATCTTCAGCATTACATCAGATTGAGATCCCTTGTGCAAAAGGGGAGATATTATTCAAAGGAAGATCAAAGTCTTTCAGACAGGGGGAGCAGCCCCAGGGATATATAGTCACGACATTCAGGCAAGTGGAGAAACGCCAAGGAGAGTTCAAGCAGGGGGAACAACCCCAAGAGGAGAATGACCCTTTGCCATTGATGTCAAAGGGGGAGATATAGTCAGATTGATGTGATTGATTAATATTGATGGGGAGAGATAGTCACATTGATGTGATTGATGATTATTGATGGGGAGAGATAGTCACATTGTCTATTGATGTAGAGCATGCCTTATCTACATGTTGACATCAATGTTGGTATTGCCATAAATGCCAAAGGGGGAGGTTGTTGGATCATGTTGTCATTGATGCCAATGGTTTGATTGATTGATGTCAAGTGATTGATTGATTTCAAGTGATTGATTTATGTCAAGGAATGATTGATTGATTGTTGTCAATGGATAGACATCAAGTGGAATCATAGTCATATGATGTCATGCATAGATGAATATGGATCAATAAGTTGTCATTGATATGATGCATTGTTGGATTGATGAATCATTATTGTCTTATCATGATTGATAAGGTGCACAAATGCATGAACTTCAAAGTGGTTCCCTTATGGTGAAATCCTGCACGGGAAGATACTTTACGGTTGATTTATCCTAGAAGTATGGTTGGAGAACACATTCTTATGTGTGGAATAATGAGATGAAGATCAGTGAAGTTGTTTGTGAAACTATCCTAGATGGATAGTGCTTGCCATGCCATTTCCAGTGGTATGTGGAATGTCACATAGCTCCACATAATTTGAGAGTTATGGCCCTACAAAGATGAAGGACCCTCATATGAAGCCTTGAAGCCCCAAAAGTTCAAAGTGCTTTAAAATAAGAAATCATTATTTAAATAATAAAGTGAAATGACAAAGAAGAAATGATTATTTAAATGATAAATTAAAATGAAAAAGTGAAAAAAGATTATTTAAATATTAAAGTGAGGTGACAAAATCAAGAAGAAACATTTAAATGGTCTAGTAATGGAGAACTTTCTATTTATGGAAAGTGGTTAACCCTAAAATGAGGAAAATAGGTTAAGTGACCTAGAAATGGGTTAAGTGACCTAGAAGTGGGTTAAGTGACCTAGAAGATGAAGAGTAGAAATAAGAGGCAAGGGTCTCTTGTGAAGTGTACATTTTTGGGAGCATCTCTTGTGTGTATCTCTTGAGCATGTTTGAAGAACTATTATGAGAGAAAGAGGGTATGGAGGATCTCATGAACACATCAAAGTTTCGGCATGTCTAAGATATTGACGACAAAAGTCTCGGAGGCTCAAAAACCCTAGTTTCTGAGGTGTACGCGAGATACAATGGGCCAGGACGCGTACATACGAGGGTTGTATGAAGACATGGCATGTAAAATGGATGAAGTCATGGAGATTGGTGTTTGAGTTGATGGTTGGCTGTTGAAGACTGACGCAGGTTCTAGATCTACATTCTATGGGATCATATCTACCACTGAGACTCTAGTATGGTTATGTTGTTATCTTGATGGATACTATTGGTTGTTGTGTGGTGAATGAATAGGGAATTATTAGTATGTTGTTGTGATGTGGTTTATGTTGGTTGATAGGGTGAGAAACACTCTTATAATTAAGTGTTGATCTGATTGCTATAGTATGTTGATTTATTATACATGATTGAAAAACATTCATATTGTATGGTTGAGAAGCATGAGTTAGTTGTTGGAGAGATTGGATTATTGTGACTGGTTATGAGTCATAATGGACAATAAGAGATAGAAGAGAATGATGATTTGGTTGTAGAGGATCTAAGTTAATCTTGAAGAGAAAAACCTAAGAGATCATATATGATACGCAGGCTGTAGTATAGACTGACTGCACGCATACACGGGCTGTAGTTAGCCAGGGCGTGTATACGCAGGTTGCACTACTGACAGGTCGCATACCTATTGTAGATTGATATCTATTGAGGATTGTTGCCTCATCTCAGTTGGAGCTGAGTTTGTAAGATGAGTCTTGCATTATAGATTTGGCGCTCTTGTAGAGTTGTACTCAATTCAGTTGTTGTTGATAAACCCAAGGATTGAAGTCTGTAATAAAAATAAAATTGTACATACGTCTTGTCATCCTTTTGTTCTTTATTGTGATGATTTACTGATGATATATTGTTGATAAATGTTGCTGATGCATATTTACATTTTACTAGTTATGAATGACAGTAATAAGTAATGAGTTATGGTGATTGTTAACTAAGGCGTTTTGTGAAGGGGAAGTTTTTGAAAAAGAGCCCCACACTCATTCACCCCCCCTCTAAGTGTGGTCGATGTGTCCAACAATTGGTATTAGAGCAAGCCTTCACTATAAGACTTAACAAGCTTGAAGGAGATCCATAGAAACACAAGTAGATGATGAAGTTCCAATCCTTGAGGAGGAAAGCTATTCTACTTGGAGAATAGAGATGGGAGTGCATCTAAAGGAAATGGGAGAAGGTATTTGGAAGGCATCCATTGGTGGATCTATTTATTTGAATAACAAGTCAAAGTTTGCAATCAAAGGGAAGGAAAGAAGAATTATGCATTAGCGCTCAATACCATTCCAGGGATGATTTTAGGGGCTAAATTTCGCACATGGGCTAATTTTCCATGGTTTTTCCAAAAAAGAGATTCATTATTTTAAAAATGATTCGCCCAAATTCTATAGGATACAATTTTTTTCCCTTAAAAGTCGCCAAAATTTTATAAAAACTGTATAAAATCCTTAGAAATTTGAATATTTTTTCAAAAATATCGTCAAACATTTATAGTTGGCATATGAAGGATTAGTAAGATTTGCCAAGGTTTCTACATTTTAAAATAAATTTCCATCCTTAAAATAATCCCTATACCATTCTTAGTGGACTCTCAAGCCTTATCAAAGAGAGCATGGGACAATGCACTTCCACCAAGGATCTATGTTTAAATATAGAGGATACATATCAAAGAAAAAAGGAAGACCTTGAAGACAACTTCATCAAGAAGAATGAAGGTAAGGAATCTCCAAAAACTCTTGATTGCATTATTTCTAAATGTGATGTTGGAAAAATGGAAGATCTTAAAGACATTCCAAATGAAGGCAAAGAATCATGTGATAATGTTGGCAAATATGAATATCTTGAAGACATTTCAAATGAAGGTAAAGAATCTCCACAAACCCTTGAATACAATAATTCAAAATGTGATGATGTTGAATTTTTCTCTACTAGTGAAGAAGAAAATCTAGAAGTAGTTTGGATAAAATCAATTGATTGTTATCCCATGAAAGAAGTAGAAGAAGAATTATTGGAGCTTAAAGAGAAAATTGAAAGAGGTCTATATGATTATAGCAATGACCACTACTATATAGACTATCGCTATCTTTTGGATAACACTAAGAAGTTTCTTAAAAAGAGTCAAAAGCACATATTGAAGTTAAAGGAAATGCTAAAGGAAAAATAATAGAGTAATAAGATTCAATTGGATGAAAATGAAGAAGAGATCGCAAGACTAAAGAATGAAACAGAAGATAAGAAGGTAGATGATGAGATTACCAGAAGTTGTGAAACTATTGTTCATCTTAAGACCCAAATTGAAGAAGCCAAAAGGGTAGAGGAACTATTGAAGAATCAAATAAATGAAAAGGAAGAGTCATGTCATAAGTTAGAAGCTGAAGTTGTTGATCTTAGAAACAAAGTATATAAGTCAAAGTAATTATTGAATATCTCACAAATCTTGAATGAGATCTTGGAAAGTCAAAGATCACCAAATGATAAATTAGGTCTTGGATCCAAGGGAGAAGCTACACATGCTGAAACAAGCACCTCAAAGAAGCATGAGGTAAATCCCTCACTCTCAAAGGATGAAGATAATGTTGCAAGTCAACAACCTACACAAGGGAAGGAAAGTTTCAAAAGAAAAAAACAAGAAAGACATCAAGAAAACATCCTTACACCTCAAAGTAGATGGACACCAAAGGAATGGTATGGAAGTATTTTTCATGGTCAATGTTATTCATGTAATGAATAGGGTCGCAAAGATTTGGAATGTAGATATTATGCAAGGAGATATAATGGAAGATTTCACAACACCATAAGGTGTTGGAGTTGTGATCAAGTGGGACACATTCTTGCTCACTGTCATAGCATGAGATGCTATAGCTGTAGTGGATTTGGTCACAAGTCCCAGGATTGATGGAACACAAGAAGAAAGTCCATGATGAGGAATTCATATAGTATGACTAGAATAAGGAATGAAGTAAGGAAGGGAGACAACTTTGAGAAAATGGAAGCTCAGAACTCAAGTTATGAGAAGCAGGGACACCTTCAGAAATGGGTGAAGAAGACTGAACAACCAGAGAAGAATGTAAGTCTTAATGGAGGCTCAAGTGTGACATCTATAGAAGCATACACGGGTGACAATAGTAACAGTCACGTACATATGTAGGTTGACCTTGAATAGGTCATGTACATATGTGAGCTATATGTGCAACATGTCATGTATATGTGGTAAATCATAGGGAAAAGGGCTATGCATAGGGGTTGCAACTTGATCTGATGGTATAACTCTGTGATGTAGCGTCTGACATGGTTTGTTGCAGGTTATGACATTGTTTGTTGAAGTTTTTCATGATTCCATATTGAATTATGTAACGTGATGATAAAAAATAATGAAAGGCTATCTTGGATGCATGGCACTAACCCATGAGTATGGATTGAGGCATTTTCTATTGAGGAACAATGCTGGTTATGAGAGTGAATTTTTGGTACCTTGGTCATGTGATATATCATGATGATGCTAGCTAGATATGTCATTTATCTATTGAAGCACACTACTAGTACATGTATTATTGGATGCTTATTATTTTTTGTAGTGAATGGAAGATTGAGGCTAATCTGTTGGGGTACATGGTTGGTACATATTTTGAGTTTCATTAATATATCTTATGATGTATTATTGGAACATTACTTGATGCATGATTTTGGCATATGGTTGGACTACATACTGGGACATGTAGTTGATGAGGTGATCATGTTGATGAGTATATATCTGATGCATGATTGGTAGACTTCTAGTACATTGGTAGAGGCACCTACTAGCAGATTGATCGACACATGTTTTATGGTGGACTTGACATACATGCATGAGGGTTCATCCTGTTGTGGTATTGATGCATGGTTGATGTACTTTCTTGATACAAGTGGTGATGCATGTTTAGTACATGTTTTATACACTCATAGATGGTATATGTTTGGATGATAGTACTTGACTAAAAGTACACCGTTGGTAGATGCACATGGTTGGCATATTGATAGATGCACATGGTTTCCATGTTGATGGAGGCATATGATTGGTATACTATTGGAACATGTTTTGGTACATGATATATTTGTTCATTCATTGACATATCTTTTGCTTCATGATGTTTGGTATGGCATGAGTTTGAAGCATGGACAGGTCCAAGGATCATCATGCATTATCATATTGCAGAGAAGATAGGGGGAGACATACCCATAGTTGGGTTTCATTCTTCTTCCCATGATTCTAGGAGGAGATATTTATCAGATGCAAAGATAAATACTCGAGAAAGAGCCCTATTTTTGAAGAGAGAGCATAGAGGCACAATTCCAGGGGGAGCGATGGTCACAGGGGGGAGTATGAGCAATGTATCTTCAAAGTTACATCATATTGAGATCCCTTGTGAAAAAGGGGAGATATTATTCAAAGGAAGATCAAATTATTTTAGAAAAGGGGAGAAGACCTAGGTAGATATAGTCACAACATTCAGGCAGGGGGAGCAGCCCCAAGGAGAGTTCAAGCAGGGGGAGCAGCCCCAAGAGGAGAATGACCCTTTTCCATTGATGCCAAAGGGGGAGAGATAGTCACATTGATGTGATTGATGATTATTGATGGGCAGAGATAGTCACGTTGACTATTGATGTAGAACATGCCTTATCTACATGATGACATCAATAATTGGTAATTGGTGTTGACATCAATGTTGGTATTAACATCAATGCCAAAGGGGGAGATTGTTGGATCATGTTGTCATTGATGCCAATGGTTTGATTGATTGTTGTCAAAGGATTGATGTCAAGTGATTGATTTATTTCAAGGAATGATTGATTTATTGTTGTGAATGGATAGATTTCAAGTGGAATCATAGTCATATGATGTCATGCATAGATGAAGATGGCTCAATGAGTTGTCATTGATATGATGCATTGTTGGATTGATGAATCATTATTGTCTTATCACGATTGATAAGGTGCACAAATGGATGAACTCCAAAGTGGTCCCCTTATGGTGAAATTCCTCACGGGAAGACGCTTTGCAGTTGATTTATCCTAGAAGTATGGTTGGAGAACACATGCTTATATGTGGAATAATGAGATGAAGATCAATGAAGTTGTTGGTGAAACTATCCTAGATGGATAGTTCTTGTCATGCCATTTCCGGTGGTATGTGGAATGTCACATAAATCCTCATAATTTGAGAGTTATGGACCTACGAAGATGAAGGACCCTCATATGAAGGCTTGAAGCCCCAAAAGGTCAAAGTGATTGAAAAGAAGAAATCATTATTTAAATAATAAAGTGAAGTGGCAAAGAAGAAATGATTATTTAAATGATAAAGTAAAATGAAAAAGTGAAAGAAGATTATTTAAATATTAAAGTGAGGTGACAAAATCAAGAAGAAATATTTAAATGGTAAAGTAATGGATAACTTTCTATTTATGGAAAGTGGTTAACCCTGAAATGAGGAAAATAGGTTAAGTGACCTAGAAATGGGTTAAGTGACCTAAAAGTTGATTAAGTGACCTAGAAGATGAAGAGTATAAATAAGAGGCAAGGGTCTCTTGTGAAGTGTACATTTTTGGGAGCATCTCTTGTGTATCTATTGAGCATGATTGAAGATCTATTCTGAGAGAAAGAGAGTATGGAGGATCTCATGAGCACATCAAAGTTTTGGCATGTCTAAGATCTTGACGCAAAAAGTCTTGGAGGTTCAGAAACCCTAGTTTCTGAGGTGTACGTGGGCTACAATGGGCTAGGATGTGTACATACGCGGTATGTATGAAGACATGTCATGTATAGTGGATGAAGTCATGGAGATTGGTGTTTGAGCTGATGACTGGCTATTGAAGACTGAAGCAGGTTCCAGATCTACATTCTATGGGATCATATCTGCCACTGAGACTCTGGTATGGTTATGTTGTTGTATTGATGGATACTATTTCTTGTTGTGTGGTGAATGCCTAGGGAATTCTTGGTATGTTGTTGTGATGTGGTTTGTGTTGGTTGATAGGATGAGAAACAATCTTCTGATTAAGTGTTGATATGATTTCTATAGTATGTTGATTTCTTATACATGATTGAGAAGCATTCATATTGTATGGTTGAGAAGCATGAGTTAGTTGTTGGAGAGCTTGGATGTATTGTGACTGGTTATGAGTCATAATGAACAGTAAGAGATAGAAGAGAATGATGATTTGGTTGCAGAGGATCTGAGTTGATCTTGAAGAGAAAACCCTAAGAGCTCAGATGTGATACGTAGGCTGTAGTACAGACTAACCACGTGCATACACGGGTTGTAGTGAGCCAGGGCGCGTATATACGCGAGCTTCACTACTGACAGGTTGCGTACCTATTGCAGATTGATATCTGTTGAGGATTGTTGCCTCATCTTAGTTGGTGTTGAGTGTGTAAGATGAGTCTTGCATTATAGAGTTGGCACTCTTGTAGAGTTGTATTCAATTCATTTGTTGTTGATAAACCCAAGGATTGAAGTCTGTAATAAAAATAAAATTGTACATACATATTGTGTTCCTTATGTTTTTTATTGTGATTATTTGTTGATGATATATTGTTGATAAATGTTGCTGATGCATATTTACATTTGACTGGTTATGAATGACAATAATAAGTAATGGTTTATGGTGATCGTTAACTAAGGAGTTTTGTGAAGGGGAAGTTTTTGAAAAAGAGCCCCACACTCATTCACCCCCCCTATAAATGTGGTCGTTGTGTCCAACAATTAGTATCAGAATGGGCCTTCACTATAAGCCTTAATGTTAAGAACCTAACAACAATATAGTATAGAAAAACCTCAGGAAAAGTACTCAATGCCTTGAAAAGAGATAATTTCAGATAATAAGCCTCTTCGAGGGGGAAACCTCCTTTTACCCCACTTAAATGTTCAAGTACAAGATGATTCAAAATGAAAATGTCTCCTTGGTATATATAGGAGACTAGGAGGTATAATTTAATTAATGGCCTAAAGCCGACATAAATAAAATAACATTACTAATCTAATATGCCCCAATTAAGAGGTATTGAGCCAATATTAGGGCTTAACATGTCCCTCCCCTTGAGACAAGTGTTGTCCGCAACGCTTGAGTAACTCTGGATGCTTCTGTATAAAAGACTCATCTTCCCAAGTGGAATCTTCAGTGGGTAGTTTCCTCCATTTAATGAGATACTCTGAAATGGATCTATTCCTCAGTTGGCGAATTCTTGTGTCAGTGATGGCTTCAGGCTCCAATATGATTTTTCCTTC
>ML784288.1:48068-58180 GCA_009831015.1 Picea engelmannii | reverse complement strand
CAAAATGAAAATGTCTCCTTGGTATATATAGGAGACTAGGAGGTATAATTCAACTAATGGCCTAAAGCCGACATAAATAAAATAACATTACTAATCTAATATGCCCCAATTAAGGGGTACTGAGCCAATATTAGGGCTTAACACTTAACAATATTGAAGGAGATTCAGAGAAACACAAATGGATGATGAAGTTCCAATCCTTGAGGAGGAAAACTATTCTACTTGGAGAATAGAGATGAGAGTGCATCTAAAGGAAATGGGAGAAGGTATTTGGAAGGAAATGATTGGTGGATCCATTTCTTTGAAGAACAAGTCAAAGTTTGCAACTCAAAGGGAAGGAAAGAAGAATTATGCATTGGCTCTCAATACCATTCTTAGTGGACTCTCAAGCCCTATCAAAGAGAGCATGGGACAATGCCCTTATGCCAAGGATCTATGGTTAAATCTAGAGGATACATATCAAATCAAAAAGGAAGACCTTGAAGAAAACTCCATCAAGAAGAATGAAGGTAAGGAATCTCCAAAAACTCTTGATTGCATTATTTCTAAATCTGATGTTGGAAAAATGGAAGATCTTGAAGACATTCCAAATGAAGGCAAATAATCATGTGTTGATGTTGGAAAATATGAAGATCTTGAAGACATTTCAAATTAAGGTAAAGAATCTCCACAAACCCTTGATTACAATAATTCAAAATGTGACGATGTTGAATTTTTCTCTACTAGTGAAGAAGAAAATCTAGAAGCAGTTTGGATAAAATCAATTGATTGTTATCCCATGGAAGAAGTAGAAGAAAAATTATTGGACATTAAAGAGAAAATTGAAAGAGGTTTATATGAATATAGCAATTACCACTACTATATAGACTATATCTATCTTTCAGATAACACTAAGAAGTTTCTTAAAAAGAGTCAAAGGCACATATTGAAGTTAAAGGAAATGCTAAAGGAAAAAGAAGAGAGTAATAAGATTCAATTGGATGAAAATGAAGAAGAGATCGCAATACTAAAGAATGAAACAGAATATAAGAAGGTAGATGATGAGATTACCAAATTTTTTGAAACTATTGTTCATCTTAAGACCCAAATTGAAGAAGCCAAAAGGGTAGAGGAACTATTGAAGAATCAAATAAATGAAAAGGAAGAGTCATGTCATAAGTTAGAATCTGAAGTTGTTGATCTTAGAAAGAAAGTATAGAAGTCAAACAAATTCTTGAATATATCACAAATCTTGAATGAGATCTTGGAAAGTCAAAGATCACCAAATGATAAATTAGGTCTTGGATACAAGGGAGAAGCTACACATGCTGAAACAAGCACCTCAAGAAGCATGAGGTAAATCCCTCACTCTCAAAGGATGAAGATAATGTTGCAATTAAACCACCTACACAAGGGAAGGAAAGTTTCAAAAGAACAAAACAAGGAAAACATCAAGAATCCATCCTTACACCTCAAAGTAGATGGACACCAAAGCAATGGTATGGAAGTATTTTTCATGGTCAATGTTATTCATGTAATGAATATGGTCACAAAGCTTTGGAATGTAGATCTTATGCAAGGAGAGATAATGGAAGATTTCACAACACCATAAGGTGTTGGAGATGTGATCAAGTGGGACACATTGCTGCTCACTGTCACAGCATGAGATGCTGCAGTTGTAGTGGATTTGGTCACAAATCCTAGGATTTCTGGAACACAAGAAAAAGGTCCATGATGAGGAATTAATATAGTATGACTAGAATAAGTAATGAAGTAAGGAAGGGAGACATCTTTGAGAAAATGGAAGCTCAGAGCTCAAGTTCTGAGAAGAAGGGACACCTTCAGAAGTGGGTGAAGAAGACTGAACAACCAAAGCATAATATAAGCCTTAAGGGAGGCTCAAGTGTGACATCTACATAAGCATACATTGGTGACAGTAGTAACAGTCACGCACATATGCAGGTTGACCTTGAATAGGTCGTGTACATACACGAGATATATGTGCACCATGCCACATATATGAGGTAAATCCTAGGGAAAAGGGCTATGCACAGGGGTTGCAGCTTGATGGGATGGTATAACTCTGTGATGCAGGGTCTAACATGGTTTTTTGCAGGTTCTAACATTGTTTGCTGAATTTTTTCATGATTCCATATTGGATTATGTAACGTGATGATAAAATATAATGAAAGACTATCTTGGATGCATGGCACTAACCCATGAGTATGGATTGAGGCATTTTCTATTGAAGAACAATGTTGGTTATGACAGTGATTTTTTGGTACCTTGGTCATGTGATATATCATGATGATGCTAGCTAGATATGTCATTTATCTATTGAAGCACACTACTAGTACATGTATTATTGGATGCTTAGTATTTGATGTAGTGAATGGAGGATTGAGGCTAATTTGTTGGGGTACATGGTTGGTACATATTTTGAGTTTTATTAATATATCTTATGATGTATTATTGGAATATTACTTGATGCATGATTTTGGCATATGGTTGGACTACATATTGGGACATGTAGTTGATGGCATGATCATGTTGATGAGTCTATAGCTGATGCATGATTGGTACACTTCTAGTACATTGGTAGAGGCACCTACTAGCATATTGATCAGCACATGTTTTATGGTGGACTTGGCATATGTGCATGAGGTTCATCTTGTTGTGGTATTGATGCATGGTTGATGTACTTTCTTGATACAAGTGGTGATGCATGTTTAGTACATGTTTGATACACTCATAGATGGTATATGTTTAGATGATAGTACTTGGCTAAAAGTACAACATTGGTAGATGCACATAGTTGGCATATTGATAGATGCACATGGTTTCCATGTTGATGGAGGCATATGATTGGTATACTATTGGCACATGTTTTGGTACATGATATATTTGTTCATTCATTTACATATATTTTGCTTCATGATGTTTGGTATGGCATGAGTTTGATGCATGGACAGGTCCAAGGATGATCATGTGGTAGCATATTGCAGAGAAGATAAGGGAAGACATACCCATAGGGGGAGTCATTCTTCTTCCCATGATTCCAGGAAGAGAGATTTATCATATGAAAAGATAAATACTTGAGAAAGAGCCCTATTTTTGAAGAGAGAGCATAGAGGCACAATTCCAGGAGGAGCGATGGTCACAGGGGGAGTATGAGCGATGTATCTTCAACGTTACATCAGATTGAGATCCCTTGTGCAAAAGGGCAGAGATTATTCAAAGGAAGATCAATGTCTTTCAGACAGGGGAAGCAGCCCTAGGGAGATATAGTCACGACATTCAGGCAGGGGGAGCAACCCCAAGGAGAGTTCAAGCAAGGGGAGAAGCCCCAAGAGGAGAATGACCCTTTGCCATTGATGTCAAAGGGGGAGAGATAGTCATGTTGATGTGATTGATTATTATTGATGGGGAGAGATAGTCACATTGACTATTGATGTAGAGCATGCCATATCTACATGTTGACATCAATATTGGTATTGCCATCAATGCCAAAGGGGGAGATTGTTGGATCATGTTGTCATTGATGCCAATGGTTTGATTGATTGATGTCAAAGGATTGGTGTCAAGTGATTTATTTATGTCAAGGAATGATTGATTGATTGTTGTGAATGGATAGATGTCAAGTGGAATCATAGTCATATGATGTCATGCATAGATGAAGATGGATCAATGAGTTGTCATTGATATGATGCATTGATGGATTGATGAATCATTATTGTCTTATCATGATTGATAAGGTGCACAAATGGATGAACTCCAAAGTGGTCCCCTTATGGTGAAATCCCTCACGGGAAGATGGTTTGTGGTTGATTTATCCTAGAAGTATGGTTGGAGAACACATGCTTATATGTGGAATAATTTGATGAAGATTAGTGAAGTTTTTGGTGAAACTATCCTAGATGGATAGTGCTTGTCATGCCATTTACGATGGTATGTGGAATGTCACATAACTCCTCATAATTTGAGAGTTATGTCCCTACGAAGATGAAGGACCCTCATATGAAGGCTTAAAGCCCCAAAAGGTCAAAGTGCTTGAAAAGAAGAAATCATTATTTAAATAATAAAGTGAAGTGGCAAAGAAGACATGATTATTTAAATGATAAAGTAAAATGAAAAAGTCAAAGAATATTATTTAAATATTAAAGTGAGGTGACACAATCAAGAAGAAATATTTAAATGGTAAAGTAATGGAGAAATTTATATTTATGGAAAGTGGTTAACCCTAAAATGAGGAAAATAGGTTAAGTGACCTAGAAATGGGTTAAGTGACCTAGAAGTGGGTTAAGTGATCTAGAAGATGAAGAGTATAAATAAGAGACAAGGGTCTCTTGTGAAGTGTACATTTTTGGGAGCATGTCTTGTGTATCTCTTGAGCATGATTGAAGATCTATTCTGAGAGAAAGAGAGTATGGAGGATCTCATGAATGCATCAAAGTTTCAGCATGTTTGATATCTTGATGAAAAAAGTCTCGGAGGTTCAGAAACCATAGTTTCTAAGGTGTACACAGGCTACAATGGGCCAGGATGCGTACATACGTGGGTTGTATGAAGACATGGCGTGTACAAGTGATGAAGTCATGGAGATTGGTGTTTGAGATGATGACTGGTTGTTGAAGACTGAAGCAGGTTCTAGATCTACATTCTATGGGATTAGATCTTCCACTAGGACTTTGGTATGGTTATGTTGTTGTCTTGATGGATACTATTTGTTTTTGTGTGGTGAATTCCTAGGTAATTCTTGGTATGTTGTTGTGATGTGGTTTGTGTTGGCTGATAGGGTGAGCAACACTCTTCTGATTCAATGCTGATATGATTGCTATAGTATGTTGATTTCTTATACATGATTGAGAAGCATTCATATTGTATGGTTGACAAGCATGAGTTAGTTGTTGGAGAGCTTGGATGTATTATGACTGGTTATGAGTCATACTAGACAATAAGAGATAGAAGAGAATGATGATTTGGTTGCAAAGGATCTGAGTTGATCTTGAAGAGAAAACCCTAAGAGATCAGATGTGATACGAAGGTTGTAGTACAGACTAACCACATGCATATGCGGGTTGTAGTGAGCCAGGGCACGTACATACACGGGCTGCACCACTGACAAGTCACGTACCTGTTGCAGATTGATATTTGTTGAGGATTATTACCTCATCTCAGTTTGTGCTGAGTGTGTAAGTTGAGTCTTGCATTATAGATCTGGTGCTCTTGTAGAGTTGTACTCTATTCAATTGTTGCTGATAAACCCAAGGATTGAAGTCCGTAATAAAAAGAAAATTGTACATACATCTTATGTTCCTTGTGTTCTTTATTGTGATGATTTATTAATGATATATTGTTGATAAATGTTGTTGATGCATATTTACATTTGAGTGGTTATGAATGACAATAATAATTAATGAGTTATGGTGATTGTTAACTAAGGAGTTTTGTGAAAGGGAAGTTTTTGAAAAATATCCCCACACTCATTCACCCCCCCTCTAAGTGTGGTCGGTGTGTCCAACACTTAGTAGGTGAAAATTATATTTTGACCTGTATCAATGACCTCTCTAGATTTACTTGGGTCTATTTCTTGAAAAATAAGAGTTATATCTTTGAAAAATTCATAGAATTTAGGACATTGACTAAGAAGCAATGAAGTTGACCTATCAAGTGCTTGAAATCTAATAACGATGGAGAGTATGTGAATCAACAATTTGAAGAATATATTTCTCAATCTAGTATTTCTTGGTAGAGGTTTTTTCCTCATCCACCAATAGTTGTTGTCCAAACACCTCCTCCTTTTTCCTTAAAATACCCTTTCATTTCTATTCTCCATGCTCAGTAATATATCTCATCAAAGAGGGGAACTTCATCTGCATTTGTGTTTCCATGGATCTCCTCCAAGATTGTAAGGCTTATAGTGAAGGCCTTCTCTGATACCAATTGTTGCACACACCAAACACACTGAGAGGGGGGGGTGAATCAGTGTGAGGGATATTTTTACACTTCTTAAAAAAATTTAGTTAGCCATCACCATTCACAACTTCATTACTAATCACTTCTATTCACACTTAGTTTATTTCATGTAAACATACCTCAATGACATATTTTAACAATAAAGAACTATGCACCATCACAATAAAGAACAAAAAGAACGCCATATATATGTATAAGTTTATTTTGTATTACAGACTATAGTCCTTGGGTTTTATCAACACCAACTAAAATGAGCACCAACTCAAAGAGAGAACCAAATCTCATTGCAAGACCTAGACTGCAGATCTCAACACCAACTGAGAAGAGGATTCCAACCCTCAAGTACAAGACCCAACCTATAGACAGAAAACAATCTATCAAACCGTACCAATAGCCTATACCAACACAAGTGCATCACCTATGGACCACACAACTTGTCACATCAATCTCATCATACAAATAAGATCTACTCACCAAGATCAATCACCAAGACAACTCTCAACAATATCACCAAGATAACCAAAAACATACCTCTATAAATACACCATACTCTCCATAAACCAAATACCATAACTTGTCGCGACTTTGTTGTTGCGTTTCTACTGCCACGATTCTGCTGCCGCGACAAATGGGCTAATTTTCCATGGTTTTCCCAAAAAATGATTCGCCAATTTCCATTTTCTCTAAAAATGATTTTCCCAAATTCCATGGAATAAAATTATTTTACCTTAAAAATCGACAAAATTTTATACAAACTATACAAAATCCTTAGAAATTTGAATATTTTTACAAAACTATCGCCAAGCATTTTACATTTTGCATATTAAGGACTAGTAAGATTAGCCCATGTTTCTACATTTTAATATAAATTTTCATCCTTAAAATCATCCCTGGCCGCAGTTCTGCTGCCACGATTCTTTTTCCGTTCTTTTTCTGACATGCTTTTTCTGCTGCAATTTTTCTACCGCGATTTTTCTCCCACACTTTTTCTGCCGTTATTTTTCTGCCGCATTTTTTCTGCTGCGATTTTCTTCCGTGAATTTACTCTATCTATAATACCTCCCAAATAACCTTTCACAAATGGATATTCAATATTCTCAAATATCATACTCATAAGAGATCCTTGCTCTCTTATTTATACTTCTCCAAGTAGCTTCCTCTAGGGGTTATCTTCTAACCAACTTACCCAAATTCCTTCTTTTGGGACTAACCCACTTCTGACCACTTTGTCCACTTACAACCCCTTTATCCACAAATAGTAAACTCTCCACTTCTAGTTGAAACTAATTTATTTTTAATTGTTTTCTTGTTGAAACCACTTAACCCATGACTAACCACTTTGACTGGTCAACTTCTTCTAGGATCTTCTAGAATAATTTGACTTCTTTGACCTTCTAGGTGCTTCTAGATAACTCATGAGGGTTCTCCAACTTCACATGGACATAACTCTCTAACCGTGAGGAGTTAGGTGACGTTCCACATATCACCAGAAACATCATGACGAGAACTATCCATCTAGAATAGTGTCACTTGCAAATTCATTGATCTTCATTACATTATCCCTCAAAAAATCTTGAGTTCTGAACCAGGCATCTAGGAGGACTCAACCACTTAACCATTTGGACTTTACAAAGCATCTTCCCATGAGTTATTTCACCATAAGGGGACCAATTTGAGAACTTTATCCAAGAGCATATTCCATTGAGGGCTTGCGCCATAAGGGGACCACTTTGGAGTTCATCCAATTGGTACTTATTATCAACCATGATATGACATCAATGATACAACATTATGAAACCTCATCATTATGACACCACATGACATCAACCCTTTTACATCATCTACATCAAAGACCACATGATCCAATAATACATTAATGATACAAACACATCATTATGACAATACTTGACATCAATCCCTTTCAAATCAATCCCTTGACATCAATGAAAACATAGTACAACACGAAGGTGGTCTTTTCCCTCTCGGAAAAGTTGTGAATAGATAAATAACCTTCTAGCAGATTTAACCATTTTTCTAGGGCATCTGCATCTTTCTTACCTTCAAATATGGGAATATCAAAGTTAACTTGTAACTTGAAGGGAGAAGTTCCTCCAAAGTGGTCAGTTGATGAAGATTATTTTGTTGCTATCAGAAGGCATTGAAGGATGAGGGAAAAATTCTCCATCATTTCGTCGCGAGAGAGCTTTCTCAAGAAAGAGGTTAATAGAATATTTCTCTCCACCAATTTTATTTTCTTCCATCATGGAGGGTTTCTTAGTTGTGCGAGATGAATTTTCCTCAAGAGAGAAAAGATCGATACCCAACTTGATATACTCAGACCTCGTCGGGGACATGCACTGAAAAACGATCAAGAGAAGCCTACTCTGATACCACTGATCTAAATTATTTTTGGAACAAAATGAAAGAAGAGATACTACAATGAAATGCACATAAGTATTTCCATAAATAGAGAAATATAACAATACATGATTTCTATTAATGAAATAAATGTATAGTGACTGTAAAAATATAGAGTGCAAGACTCACTAGAATGGTGGCAACTTTATCTCTAAGAAGAGATGTGATGGCTATGCTCATTCACAATAAGATGAGTAAAATGAGGCTTTGAAGGAATTTTTACAGTAAACATGAATGCCAAAACCCTAGACATCCAAAAAACCTAACCTTAGGAGATGAAGCACCAAAAGTCATGTGGGCCCCGTTGGGGTAAGTTAGTACATCAACTTCCCGGGTTCATAACTCTTGCATACAATCTTCATTTTAGGTGTGTGATATCCCATTAGAAATATCTTTTCAAGAAATACACATTATGTCGTCAAACTTTGACTCAGTCAAAAATTTGACTATGGCAAGCCCAAAAAAGGTTGTTTAGTGCCTCAAAAAGGCCCTAGAAGTAAAAAAAAGACGTACTGACATGAAAATTGTCAAAATAAGCTATTTGGAATAGGTGGGTGGCCACCAATATCCACCTGGATGTTGTGTAGGGATTTAAGATAGCCCCAGAAGTGGATAACCCAAAATTAAAAAGAAATGTCATCATTACAGAGAAACATGTTGAACTGAAAACTGTCAAGATGAGCCAAGTGGAATTTGGAACATGTGGGTGGCCACCAATATCTACCTGGATCACACTGATGAACGAAGAAAAATTTGGTATGAACGACTTCAACACATAAATTTTTGAAGTATGAAGTCGATGGCCACACAGAATTTGGTTGATGGTCTTTGTTTACACCCTTTTCGTCACCGTGGTGAGAAAATAAGAGGTGCTTACATGCCCAATTGGGTCTTGCTGAGCATGACAGTTGTAGAGGAAAGAGTTAGAGAAAGAAAAACAAAATTATAAGCAAGAATTAAACTAAAACAAACTAAAATTATAAGCATATGGATATAGAAATAACAAACACAAAAAGACCAATATCACCAATGTTTTTGGGTTGATCTATTGATGAAATCAAAGCACAATGAAGAAAGGGGACTATGAGTCCCTTCTTCCTCCAAAGGAAGGCTCTTGGACCCTCACAAACTTGCTCTCCTTACAACAAGAAAAATAGAAATGGTGATGAAAGAACTCCTTTGCAAATCCACTCAATGGAGAGGTGGATTGCTCAATGAAATGGTGCCAAAGTGATCTTGTCAAGGATTGAGTCCTTAAAACAATCTAGGCAGCATAACATTACATGAAATTCCTTGAGAAAATGAGGTTTCTTCATGGATTTTTATAGCATTGCATTGGGTGATTATGTAACTCCTTTGTAGTGTGAAAAGAGGCTCTTTAGGGCTTTATTAGGTCTTTGAGCAGCCTACCATGCGGATTCAGCTCAGATTTGAGGGTCAAATCGGCTTGGGAGCTGATCCATAAGTGGTTGGGAGGCCGACCAATTCAATAAATGCGTTGTTTAGCAGGTGCGCAGGTTTTTGCACCAACAACCGTGCATCGTGCGCATATGCGCGCATGGTACGTTCCTGTTTCGCGCATGTGCGCGTGCACCCATGATCTGAAAACAGATCCAGAAGCCAGATAGGGCTTAAAAATGCTCAAAAATGAAAGTGCTCGGAATCAGCCGAAACCTGTGCCATTGCGTCCGTCTCGTCGTCCTGAATCCGGTGGTATAATTTTTATCGCAAACGGAGTC
>ML784288.1:32614-43088 GCA_009831015.1 Picea engelmannii | reverse complement strand
TTACTGTTTTCAGATCTGCATATGTGTATTTGACTGATATATAATCCTCTTCTTTCCTCATTCTTTCGTTAATTTCTCAAATGGTTAAATTATTCATGCAAGTTTAAAGCTCAACCATAATCATAAAAGATCCTGCCCCGGATCAACCCAACTTCTATAAAGCGCTCTTCAATTTTTGGTTACTTTGTATAGTTTTTGACTTTTTTGGAATGCTGTGAGATTAATTCAATGCAATGAATGACTTCATTACTGTTTGACGATGCTGAGTTCTTGTCGCCATGTGCAGACAAAATTTCAATGATAACAGATGCCCCCTGATGGATGAAGTTAGGAGCATATGTATAGCCGAAATCCATCAATGTTTCTTCTACTGAGAATGTTGTTGTAAGAGAGATCAATAGTGGGATCGTTCAGAGCGATCCGTTGGAGAAAAAAGGAACCGGTAGGACCCGCCCTTCTGAGAGTTGTGCAAAAATGAGAAAACTGTGTACAAACGAGGCGGGCATGCCCCATGCTCGTGTTATGTAACTCTGAAAAAATATGACTGAAGTGTTGGTGTAGACAACTGCAGCGCCCTTGGGGGCGGTAATGATAAAGGCAGAAGACAATTCTGCAAAGGAACATACTCTGAACAATAGGCAATGATCGTGGTAATAAGCAGCGACGATGATGTGGGAATTGATGGCCCTACCAAGTTCAGAGGTCTTCAGCAAATGATAAAAATAACTGCAATAGTCGCAAAGTAAGACCCACCATAACATGAGAAAGTGTTGGCGTCGAATGTTATGGGGGCCAACGACAGCAGGGAGCAATGGTGTTTCACCCTGTGTCGTCCGAGATCTCTCATTGAATGGAGAATGAGAATCAAGATATTGTCGCCCTTCCGGAAAATTGTGTTGATGTTGACGAAAGGGGAATGCGACTCCCAGAAGCAAAGGGCTTCGTGGAATCTACTAAGGTGAGGAAGTGGCAGAGATACATGGACGAAGTCAAGAAGTGGGAAGACTCAAGACTGCCCTTGGTTTGGAGGATGTATGAGATAAAAATTGGCCGCAACCGTGTAACAAGGTTGAGTATCAGGGGGACGACAAGACTGGTGATAAGTTGTGCCAGAGGCAGGACAAGGTGAACAACTTCAGAGGGTAGAGGTAAGTGATCTGTGGAGTACTCTGAAGATATGGACGATGCCGACGAGGGTAGATGATAAGTAAAACTCCAACCAAGGGTGACATGGGTTGCGTGTGGCCAAAAGGAAGCAAGTCGCCAACGGTGACGACAAAAGAAAATGTAATGACTGGAAATAAAGGCGTTTGTACAATAAATAATGAATAAGTTGGGGAGAGATGTACAAATACAGAAATGGGTGCCCCGGTGTGAAATGAGTGCCCCAGGGAGGGCAGAACTTTCTTGGAAAACTGATGAAGGGTGGGGGCCCCATTGGTGAGTTTCTGTATGAGGTAGGCGAAATGAGGATAGGTTCACAGATGGGCAAATAGATTGTGGATGAAATGGAGGGTTCATGATACTGCGAAGGTGCAGGTAAAAAAGAATAGAATCATAAAGAGATAATATGGGAGTCCAGGTGGGAAAGCTAGAAAAATGAGGAGAAGCAGTATGTGGTTGATTCACGACATGATGAAAGACTATCAGGACTCCCATCCCTAAAGGGTAATGAAGAACAACATGAGTGTCAAAAAGTGCCAAAAGGTGCTATGAATGGGACAACTCATGTGGGTAAGAATGCTACCGGGTAACAGTAACGAAGATGCAAATGGAGGTGTGGATACTGTAGAGTCGGGAATGAGGATCCTAAAGGCCAATATCAGTGGGTGTGACTAGAAATGTAAATGCAATACAATGGGAGAGACTACATGCCAGTGTTGAATATATACCTGAAGGGATGATGTCGATGACCGATGAGCAAGTACCTGCGCACATAACAACCAAATACTCAAAGTGAACAATATCTGAAGAGAATCAAAGATATGAGCATGTTTTGGACAAATGTGACAATGCGCATGCATACCTGACCATGATATGAAAAAAAGGCGCCCCAGGGGCTCGGGATGAAAAGTGACCCAGGGACAGCTATGATGTAGGTGGTGGGATGTTGATCCCATGGCTACATACGCTGTTGTCTAGAGACGGTGTTGCAGGATGTGCCCGAGGGCATGTGGACACGTATCCAGGATGAGAGCTTCCTAGAGAAGTGTGTGGGGGTGCCGCCCCCATGGCATACCATAGTGCGGCGAGCAACAGTACTTGCTGCGATGACTAGTGGATGCCTGCCGCCAGGGCAGGAGGGTCCTGTGGGTGGTCCACCACTGCCTGGGGCAGGTGGTGGTGGGACACCACCTCCGCCTGAGGGAGGAGCAGGTGGTGGTGCGATAGAGGCACCATGACTGATGTATGATGTATATCTTTTTGGTTGTATATAGGCTGGTGAGCCAATTTTTGTACCAAGGTGCTATGTTGGCCTGCGGGCATATGTATTTGTGTATGTAAACATTCGGATGGCTTGATAGGCCTTTATATATATATATGAGTATACATATTTTGAGATCCTGATGTTGTCTACATGTGTTTTTTGTTGATGATTATGATGATGTCGATTCTATCTATATGCTGTGACAGGATTTGCAAGTTGTTTATGTATGTGTAGCTTGATGTGATATATGCCAATCTAACACCATGTTAGCTATTAGATCTATTGTTTGATTCAATTATCTTGGAATATGTGTAAATGTAATGGAATCAAAATGTCGAGATAACAGTCTAACCTGCAGGTATTTGCGAAAGAGGCACGGATCGTGTACGTGGTACACATTGTTGAGCTGGAGAACGACTAGTTGAGAGTCGAGGAAGACGCTGAGGTGACGAATATGATGACGTTGGGCATCGGCCATGAGGCCAATGACCGCAGTGTATTCAACTTGGTTGTTGGTTGTTGGCCCCAAACATATGCCGCTTGAATGTAGCATTTCATGTGAAGGGGTGTATAGAGCCCAAGCAGCTGAAGCGAGATTTTGGGTCCAATGGTTGGCGCCATCAGCGTAACCAATGTGGTAGGCTAGTGGAGGAAGCATCTATCAATAGCACAAAGGATAGTTTAGATGAGAGGGTAGGAGGAAAAAGATTAAAAACACTAAAAAAGAAAAAATAACCTAAAGTAGAATGACTACTTCTAATCATAAAATTTCTTGAGGTATAACCC
This sequence comes from Picea engelmannii, assembly GCA_009831015.1. NCBI lineage: Eukaryota > Viridiplantae > Streptophyta > Pinopsida > Pinales > Pinaceae > Picea > Picea engelmannii. Next base: position 39,874 of record ML784288.1, on the reverse strand, counting down.
ATTGACAGGTTCCTTGAGCGAGAGGCCTTCGGGGGAGGCCAGGATGTATGCACCTTTGGTGAGGCAATGTTGGATGATGTAAGGGCCATGCCAAAGTGATTCGAATTTGCCATGGCCAAAGGTATCATGAGCGATATCATAGGCCAGGACGAGGTCGCCTTCGCAGAATGATCGAAGGTTGACATGGCGATCAAAGGTAGCTTTGGATCGTTTTTTAGCTGCCTTGTTGTTCTGTAATGAGATCGACGATCTTCATCCAGCGACTCCAAGTTCAGCAAGCACTGCTCCATTGGAGCAGTGTCAGGTAATAGCTCAATTGCGGTGCATAAGGTGGGTATTTCCCACTCAATGGGAAGAGTTGCCTCAACCCCATGGACTAAATGGAATGGCGTAAAACCAGTAGCGGTCTTTACTGCCATTCAATAAGCCCATAGCGCAGAAAATAACATATGATGCCAATTGGTTTTATGTTTATTAACTGTGCGCTGTAACATGGTCTTGAGGACTTTATTCACTGCCTCGACCTGTCCGTTTGACTGAGGGTAGTATGGTGAGGCAAACTCGTGAGAGAAGCCTAACCGAGATGAGAGTTCGACAAAGATCTCATTCTCGAAGTGTTTCCCATGATCGGAAACGAGTTGGAGTGGTACTCCAAAACGGGATATGACGTGATTAAAGAAAAAACGTGCTGCAATGTCAGCGGTGTTGTTGAAAGTGGGAATAGATTCGACCCATTTGGTGAAGTAATCAACGATGACAACAATGTATTTGTGACCATTGCTGGAGGGGGGATTACAAGTCATAAAGTCGATGCCCCATTTACAAAAAGGGCCCGCAGTAATGACAGGGTGAAGAAGAGCGGGGGGAGCTCGGGCTTTGTTGGTGTAGAGTTGACATTGCTCACATCGTTTCACAGCCTGAATGCAATCATGAAACAAGTTAGGCCAAAAGTAACCGGCTCGGATAATATTTTGAGCCGTGGATATACCCGAAATATGTCCCCCACATGCGCCGTTGTGGCAGTCATTTAAGACTCTGTCAGCCTCATCAATAGTCAGGTACTGACAAAGAATGGTGTCAACGCCTCACCGGTATAGGATGTCGCCGATGAGGAGATAGCGGGGGGCCTGATGGCGAATACGCCGACGATCATCTCGTGATAGGTGGTTACCGAAATTTTGAGTTCGTAGGTAGATGAGAAGGTCGCCATACCAAGGATCATCTGAAGCGATGTAAAAGAGATGTTCGTCAGGAAAGTTGGTGTTGACGGGGGTACTGGTGGTGTCAGAGGGGAGGGTCGTGACAAGTTCGGCGAGAACGAGGGCCTTCTTACTCTTAGGTGTTGAGAACTAGAGGTCGTACTCCTGAAGGATAATGATCCATCGAGTGAATTTGTTATTGACTTGGCGACGGCTGAGCAAATATTGCATAGGGTTGGAATCTACGACGACCTTTGTGGTGCGAAGCAGAATGTAATGGCGCAGTTTCTAGACTGTGAGGACAACTGCAAGAGCAAGTTTCTCTTCATGTTTATACTTCAAGGGTGGTCCTGAGAGGTTCTTAATAACATATTAAATGACTTGTTCACGATTTTCATCTCCGAGCTGAACGAGGACACCGACTACTGATACAGTTGATGCTGATACGTAGAGGATGTAGTCGTGATTATAGTCAGGTGCACTAATTAAAGGTGCATTTGAAAGCGCTTCTTTAATATCATCAAATGACTGTTGGGCATAGTCGTCCCAGTGAAAGGGGATGTCTTGACGTAGTAAGTGAAGGAAACCATGTGCGCGTATGGTGTAATCTAGGACAAAGCGTCGAAGGAAGTTAGCCTTGCCCTGAAGACTCTGAAGTTGTTGTAAATTCCGAGGAGGTGGAATTTCGGTGATAGCTTTGACTTTGAGGGGGTCCATGGTAATACCGCTTTGGGAAACGATAAAATCGAGGAGGCGCCCGATAGTGACACAGAACACACACTTGAGAGGATTCAAGCAGATGTTGTACTGATGACACCGTTGAAAAATGATTCGTAAATCATTGAGATGTTGGGTGTGTTTCTTGGATCGAGATGTGAGGTCGTCCAAGTAGGCGAGGATAATTTCAGCCAGATCGTGAAAGATGTATGTCATCGCCCGCTGGAAGGTTACGCTGGTGTTTTTTAAGCCGAAAGGCATGACACGATATGCAAAAGTACCCCACAAGGTAATGAATGCGGTTTTATACTGATCGGCTGGGTGGATTTGAATTTGGTTATAGCCAGAGAATCCATCCATAAAGGAGAGAGCCTCATGGCCGACGCAGTCATCGATAATTTGATCGATGAAAGGCATTGAAAAGTTATCTTTGGGACATGCGTTATTGAGATCGTGAAAGTCTGTGCAAACGTGGATAGTGCCCTGTTTTTTGTCAATGGGTACAGGGTTGGAAACCCATGAAGTGTAAGCGATGGGGTAAATAAACCCGGCCGTACGTAATTTTTCAAATTCGGCTTTGATAGCCGCGGCTTTGGATGGGTGTAGTGGTCGCTATTTCTGGCGAACTAGTGTGATATCAGGCCAGGTGTCGATGCAATGCTCGACAATAGATGGGTCGAGGCCAGGCATTTCGGTGTATGACCAGGTGAAAATATCTCTATATTCCTGGAAGAGGGCTTTATATGCAGCGATTTCCTGAGGAGTGCAAGCAACTCCAATGATGATTTCTTCGACGATGCCATTTTTAATGAAAATGTTGATTTTGATGGTGGGGGAAATGTTGGCCATATTACCTTCTTCAAAAGCGTCGGGGGCAGGAATGGGATTGTTGAACCAATCTATAGGCCCTGACGGGATAAAATCTTTGGTTTCGACCGCGTAAATGGGGTTTTGGTTAGGAGGCATGAGGGCTTCCTGTGGAAAGAAGAGTGTATGGTGATGTAGTGTGTCCCAGGGAGAGTCTGGGCGGTGTAGTTCTTCCAGTATTTCCTCGTCGCATTGGAAATGACGGGAATACAAGGGGTCATGAGGAGTGATCTTGGTGACAATGTGATTTCCCCCTGATGAAGAAGCAGGGGGAACAATGTTAGGAGATGGGGAGGGTTCACTTGACATAAACCATATATTGAAGTACTGAGGGGTACCCGTGGTGGTTGGATGGAGAGTCTCCATAGGGGAATGAGTAGGAGAGTTGGGGGGATTGCGGGGTAAATCCTCAGAGACGTCATTTAAGAACCATGGAGGTGTTGGGAGTGCCTCGAGCTCTGGATAAATGACATGAGGATCCCCGAGTGAAGAAGTAATGTCAATTATCGCCTCTGCAGGTCGATGACGCAGGGCCAATTGACATTGCCTATATGCAAGGATCATAGGACACTGGTATGTAAAATGAGTTAATGAATCACAAAGAGAGCAAGGGCATCTCATACGTTCATTGACTGAAGTGGTGACATAGCGAATGTTAGTGATATTCGAAGAGGACGTAGCAGGGTGTGGGTTGTTCTAGAAGTTCTGGCGTACGGCCGCTAATGTCTGCCGAAAGAGCGGTAGTGCTGGGCAATGGTGGGTGTAATGGCCATAATATGAACATATAGCACAAGCATATTTGGTCCTCAACCCTTTACTACTGGGAGGGTTGGTGGTAGTAGTGGGACTAGCAGTAGTGGCGGGTGTTGTGGGAGTTTGATTGAGGGGGATCAAATTCCGTAATTCAGGTAGGGATGGGCAATTGTTAGTTTGGTGGCCCTCTTTCTCACATAGTGTGCAAGGTGGTGGGATGTGTGGAGGAAGTGGAGCAGTGGGCTCCTTCTTCTTCCTTCTACCCCCAGTTGTAGCAGGGGGGTTAGTGAGTATGGGGGTAGTGGGGGTAAGGACGAGAATCGTCATGGGAAGTCCTTCCTGTGGGGGAAGGGATGGTTGAGGGACCATCTCTGGTGGGTGTAAATACCAAACTGGGATTGCTAACACCATATTAGGTAGTGTGAGCGTTGCGGCTACCTGAAAAGATTCAATACCTGGGGGAGGGTAAAAGAAGGGAATTTGGGTGAGGGGTTAAGGGAGTGTCTCCCAAATGGGATTATTCCCTTGAGGGGATGTGGATTCATGGACTGTTGAGGTCGACGAGTGCGCAGGAGGCTCTAGCGGGAGTGGTTCTATGACTATTGAGACGTCAGGAATGACTAAAGCCTCCTAAGGAGGAAGAGCATCCTCCGTGTGAGTTTCGTTAGATGAAATGATGCATACTTGATTAGGGGGAAGAAGTGGTGGTTCTCCATGGTACGTCCCTAACAAGGATGGATCTTTAAAAATCCCAGGACCCATCTTGATGAGTGGGTATGCGTCTGGGTTGGTGTGGATGAGAGGAAGAATGTTATCGAGGTTGGCAGATGGGTTAGGCTCATAATGTGAGACTTGGTCGATGGTCACGATCTTCCCATTGTGGGGGAACATCATTGTCCGAAAGATGGAAGAGGCCACTGCCTTCATAGTGTACATGTAGCTACGCACGAACAGGATATTATAATCGAGCGGGGTGTCGATAACTTTGATATCAATGAGAATAGTCTTGCCCCCGAGTTCAACGGGGACATTTTGGAAGAGCCCTTCAGGAGAGGATGGTCGTCCATCATAAGCTCGTAATTTGATGGAAGAGGGAATGAGTTCCGGGGAACCAAGTTTCTGCCATACTGTTTTGGACATGATGCACATAGAGGCACCTTCATCGATGATACACCGATGAACTGTGATGTTCCGTACTTTGACTCGTATTTGAAAAGCGATCAAGGTGGGAAGAAGAGGTTCTCCGCTATCAAGATCGAAGGTGATGATTCGAGTATCTGCAGGGTCAACTACCCCCAAGGCGGAAAGTAAAGATTTCTGCTGTGTAGGAAAAGTCTGGAGGACTTCCAAGACTGACATGGAAGCTGGGGATTGTGCTAAGTCATCTGCCAAGCTATAGTTATGAGTTGCCCTAACCTGTGGATTGTGTACATTCTTGTGCAAGGGGATGCGAGGGATGCATAGTGGTGGATCGGCGGAAGGGCGAGGGATCACCAATGGAGGTCCCGTCGGTGTAGGGTTTGTCTCCAGAGGGATGGGATTAGAATCAGCGGGTGTATGATACTGACGATTATGCGTTTGCAGAAGGATTTCTTCCTCACTGGTGAGTAGAATTGTACGCTCTGCTGGATTGTTGGGGTTGTGGTATTGTCCCACCTGAGGTGGGGGATGTTGTGTGTCATGTTGGGTGTTTATCACACCTTGATGTGGAATATGATTTTGCAGCACGGCGGGAGGGGGTTGTTGCACGTATTGTTGTGGTGCCTGTTGAGGGGCGGTTTGTGCAGGAGAATGGGGACGGCTACCCGAGTCTTTTAATCATTTGAAATCAGCGATCCGGGGGCAATGGTGAGTGTAATGACCGAATTCACCACAAAGAGCACAAGGGAAGATGGTTTTAACATTATTTCGCCCTTGGCGTTTGTTGTTATTGCCCCCTTGGGGGTTTTGGTTCCCTTGGTTCTGGTTGCCCCCAGTGGGTTGGTGTTGTGGGGGTTTATTCCCGCCTTGACCGGGGTTGTTGTTATTCTTGTTTCTTCCTTTCTTCTTGGAATTGTTCTATGGATGAGTTGGGTTGGCTGTATTCAACTATTCAAAATTTTGGTATTGTTGAGCAGTAGAAGGTTGAACAAAATTTACCCACGCATGTGGATGTGGGGGCGCCATGGGTTGGGGAGGACCAGGAATTGGGAAGTATGGATTTTGTGGTGGTATTGATCCATAAGGTACATAGGAAGGTGTAGCTCTTTCACTAGTACTATAAGCTGATGTTGAGGGAGTACCACTGTTTGGGGGGATAGGTGGATGTATGGGAGGTGCCAGTGGTGGTCCACTGATGGGTGGAGGTATTGCAACAGGGTATGGTTGTTGATAAGGGGGTGGGGGGTAAAAAGGAGTGCCCCCATATGTCGGTGGGTATTGAGGTGTTCCATACATCGGTGGTGGTTGGGGTTGTGGACCATGGTGTGTGGTGGCACCTATTAGTCCGTCTACTGAGTGAGACATCCCAGGTTTGTCTTGGCCAAACGACACAGGTTTTGGAAGATCAGGAAGTACTGTGTATAAGTACCCTGACTGTGCATAGATGAGGTCATACTGTTGGGCCTTACTGATGGCTTCCTCTTTGGATTGAGGGAAGGTGGAAGCTACATCCTTACCAAGTAGAGAGACAAGTGATATAAGAAACCAGTCGAGACATTGTTGCTTGGTGGTTTCTGCTTTACACAAACTACGTCGCCTACACCACTCATGAATGTGGTCAGCGATGTGGGTGGCTGAGGTCTGTTTGAAGTTAGACAGTAGTTCTAGACCATTGTCATGGCGGATGGGTAATTGGAAGAAGGTCAAGAATGCTTTGGCCAATGACTCAAAGGTCGCATGGGACCCTGATTTTTCTTCGACATACCATTTGGTTGACGAGCCAGTAAGTGTGTGTTGAAATAATCGCAGTCTGATGGAATCATCCATAATTCTATTGGAAGAACACCATAGATGAAAGGTCATGACATGGTTGGCGGGGTCATCCCCTGCCTTTCCTTCAAACTTTGGTATGTTTGAAGGAATTTTTGTTGGCATTGCAGGCCATGTGGCGTCATGCAATATAGGATCATTGGTGAGTTTGGTGAGATCCGGTATGTTAAGAGAGGCCAAATATGGCATCTGTAGTGGGGTGGGAGGATTAGCTCCAACCATAGTGTGTTGTGAACCTGACCCTTGATGGGGACTATGTGGGTTGGTGATCCCTCCTTGAGAGGAAGTGGGTCCCCCGCTTCCTTGTAAAGAAGAGTGAGTGAACGGATGACCTTGGGAAGATGACCCAAGTAATGTAGAACCAAGCAAAGATGATCCTAAGATAGTAGCACTCACAGGAGTGTGTGAAGGAGGTACCGATGAGCGGGTATGACCAAATACTCCCCCTAAGATAGGAGGGAGGTTTAGCAAGCATCGTGAACGACGGGGGTTCTGTGGTTCCCCTATGATGTCAGACTAGTTGTGTGAATGTGTGCAACAAGTGGTGAGAGAAATATAGAAACCAACAAAGCTTTTGCGCTGAATGTTTACACAATATATATATATATCATAAATCAAACTGTAATCAGATGTGCATCATACATAAAATGAGAAAGAAGCATATATATGGGTAAGTGGGTTTTGTCCGCGTGGGGGAATCAAAAGAAAGCAAATGTTCGTGTCCTAGAAGACGTAACGTCCTTCCTCTCAAATA
>ML784288.1:0-30312 GCA_009831015.1 Picea engelmannii | reverse complement strand
AAATTATATTTTGACCTTTATCAATGACCTCTCTAGATTTACTTGGGTCTATTTCTTGAAAAATAAGAGTTATGTCTTTGAAACATTCATAGAATTTAGGGCATTGACTAAGAAGCAATGCAGTCAACCTATCAAGTGCTTGAGATATAATAATGGTGGAGAGTATGTGAATCAAAAATTTGAAGAATACCTTACTGGATCTAGTATTTCGTGGTAGAGGTTTGTTCCTCATACTCCTCAATAGAACGGTGTAGTAGAAAGAAAGAACCAGACATTGGTCGAAATGTCTTGTTGTATTTTATAGGAAAAATATATGTTGACTTTTTTTTCTAGATGAATTTGTTTACTGTGCCAACTATATCCTGAATTGTATTCATACTTGAGCTGTCATTTCTATGACTCTAATCAAAAAATTATGTGGAAAGAAGCCTTCAGTCATCCACCTTAAAGTATTTGTCTATGTTGCTTGGACTCATATTTCATATGATTGTAGGAAGAATTGGATGCAAAGAGTCACACTTGCATCATGATGGGATACTCTAAAGAATCCAAATCCTATCGAATATTTGACCCTATCAAAAAATAGATCATTATCATAATAAATGTACTTTTTTATGAGAAGTCTTCAAGCATTAAGTTGTTGAATACTTCCTTTTGTTTATTATAGGATTATTCCTTTGATTTTTTTCCCAAAAATAGTTCCCATGTTCCCTTTTTCAACATTTCTAATGGAAAATCAAATTCTATTCTTGTTTTGACTAGGCCATTGACCTTTGTTCCTGAGTCGACCAGATAGTTGATCTCTAGTTCAACTGGGCCTCCATCTCCTTTGAATGAACCTATTCTTTCTTCTGATTGAACTTCTATAGTGGATATGATTTCACCCTTTTCCTTCCTACCTAGATGGGTTAATAATATGATTAAATCTTCTATACTTAATGTTGGTGATGTCTCTTTAGGTCAACAGACTCTCAATCATAAGCAATAGGCTAGTGTTTCTTTGATGGCTCCTATTCTTGAGACTTGTGATCTTGTCTCTTACTTAGATGCACAAGGAAAACCTAAATGGGAACAAGCTATGCATGATGATATGACTTCACTTTTGAAGAATCATACATGGTATTTAGTTCCTCGACTTCATGGGAAGAACATTATGAAATGTCGATGGGTCTATCAAACCAACTTTTCCTTTGAAGCTGTTGTTGATCATCATGAAGCTCACTTGGTCATAAAAGTATTTTCTCAAAAAGAAGACATCGAATACATTGAAACCTTTTCTCTTGGTGTGAATATGAATTTTATTCGATTGATTCTTTCCCTTGTTGCTTTCTTTGGATGGTAGATCCACCAGATGGATGTAAAAAGTGCATTCCTTCATGGAAACTTATATGAAGAAATTTTCATGGAATAGCCCTTGGTGGTTTTGTGATAAATTCCACTCTTGTTTATTGACTACAAAAGTATCTTTATGGTTTGAAATGGGATCCCAAGGCCTGGTATGCTAAGATTGACAGTTTCTTTCTCAATCTTGGTTTCAAACGTTGTGAATCTGATCACAGTCTTTATGAATTACTTCCTCAAGGTAATAGCTTAATTGTTGTTGTATACATTGATGACTTGGTCATAGATGAAAATAATATTGATGTCATTCTTATATTTAATAAATAACTTGTTGATGCCTTTGATATGGAAGATCTTGGTCTTATGCATTATTTTCTCAGTCTTCAATTTTTACCTCTATCCAATTGTTTGTTTCTCTCTCATTATATACATGTAATGGATCTATTGCATCATTTTAAGATGGAAAACTATATGTGTTGTGCCACTCCTTTTGAGTCTGGATTTAAGTTGACTAAATATTGTTCAACCCCCAAAGTCGATGCCACTCTTCATTGACCACTTGTCGATATCCTTATTTATATCACACACAGTCGACATGGAATCTATTTTGTTTTTTAGTGTGGTTTCTCGATTTATGCAGGATCTCTGAGAAATTCATTGGAAATTTGTCAAACAAATTGTTCATTATCTCAAGGGATCTCATATTTGTATCAAATATTTCCATAGTTCATACACACTAGTCAACTTCAACGATTTTGATTGGGCATGTGACAATGATGATCATAATTCCACCTCTAGATATGTGTTTTACTTCAACATTGGACCAATGTTTTGGTTGTGCAAGAAACAAAAGGTAGTCTCCCCATCGAATACAGAAGCAGAGTATCATGGTTCCATCAATGAAAGTACATAGGCATTTTGGATTTGTCATCTCTTGGGTGAACTTGGATTTCATGTTCATGCCTCGATTGCTATTTATTTTGACAAGTAGAGTGCAATTCAGGTTTCTAATAATCTGGTTGCACATAGAAAAATGAAGCATGTCAAACTTCATGTTCACTACTTGAGACAATTAGCTCAATAGAAGGTTGTCACTCTTGTTTAATATAACACAGATGATCAAATTGTTGATATATTTACCAAACCCTTATTTGAATCTAAGTTTGTTAAGATTCATAATATGCTTGGGCTTCAGGAAGCTGCAATTATGTGGGGGTGTCCTACTAACATAATTCCACCTCCTAAATATCCAAAACCATGTGTTGATGGGGGTTGTTGGAACCTCAAATTTTTATGGTTCATGCCACCTTTTCTTGAGATAGTCGATCGATTAGTGGACTAGCATCTTGAGACAGTAGACCGGGTGGTAGACTATATAGTTAGTTGGATAATCAACTAATGGTTGAATAAATTCAGATGGTATATTAATCAATCGAGCAATAAATCATGTGTTATATGATTGGATGGTTGTGTCAACTTGGTAATTTGACTAGCTAACACAAGGACACATATTTTTGCAGATTCGCTCCAACCACCACTAGTTTTATGTGGAGAATATCTAACCAATTTTAAGGAAATTGGTTAGATCCAAAAATTATAAACACAGGAACCTATTGGTCGATCCAAAACACATAAGATATCATACTATAATGTATGTTTGATGATGCATTGTGATGTATCGATCACAGTGTGTTATACTTAAGTGAAAAAATGGTGTCTTTAGACACCACCGATCTTCTTTGAATTTTATTACTCTTCATCTATTCTATAGATTTGGTTGTTATTCCTTTCAGTGTTAAACCCAATCCTCAACACCAACCTCACAATGAACAACAAATACAAAAACTCCATCCACCCCTTCATGACCTCTCAGTGTCCTTATATAGATATCAAACACCACAACTAACGTTCCCCTAAGTTTACTTTAAATGTCTTCCACAAAGTTGAGATGGTCAACCTTGATTATTAGCTCAAATGCCCATGATCCTATTTCCACTCTCCAATGTAATTATGTAACTAATTTATTATATGCATGCCAAATTCAACTTTTATCACTATACATGATTCGATTGCCAATAATTTTTCACAAACTATCACTAACTATTGTCATAAATACAACCCACTAGCAAATAATTAACTTACACAAGTGTACACTTATAGACACAAGGACACTTGGAGACACATAAACATACATGGACCATGTAGAAGGGAAAAAATTCCATGCAACACTCAATTGACCCCTAAAATGAGCCATAGCCAATTGGCTATGCTATCCAATACAATATCCTAATACTACAAAGTAGTGTGTGAAAAATACAGCCCCCAATCTACAATTGAAAAATTCTTCAAATTTATTATCTTTATCCAACTTTGTGTCTTCAAATATCTATAAATTTTTTGAAAATTGGTTACAATGTTCTTTCCTTTGGCTTTTATGTCCTCTTTTAATGTCTCTGTCCACTATCCAATACATTGTGTTTTTCTTATGTTCTAATACACTCTCTAATCTTCAATCCTTTGTCTATTATGAAGGAAATCATTGAATTTGTTCTATCATGACTTATGGATACTAGTGGCTTTGACTACCCAATTGGATTATGAAAGGGTTGGTTATGTTTCAAATTTATTCATTTTCCAAATGTTCTCCTCACTCTTTGACTTTCAGTGGGCACTACAAAGGTTTTCAAAGATTCCAGGCAACCAAATTTGGTTTTTGGCTCATGAAGTCCACCTTCGTAATATAAATATAATGATCCAATCTAGATCATACCTCAAGATATATCACAAGACCTATTATCGATATGTCAAAAGGTGTTCCCCAAGAAAATTGAAGCTATATCTAGTTGGAAAAACCCAAAGAATGAAACTAACGTGAGCATTTTTATGGGATTGGATAGCTACTATTCAAGGTTTGTTGAACGTTTCTCAAGGATTGTGGGCCATTTGTCTATGTTTCAATATAAGGGAGTTAAGTTCCTATATACAACCCTTCATGAAGATATATTTTAGTAACTTAAAAGGCTCTTCATGTCTACACCTATATTGATACTCCCTGATTTTGAAAAGGACTTCTTGCCATGCATAAATGAAAGTAAGGAGGGAATTGGAGGAGTAATCATGCAATAATGGAGAGTGGTGAGCTACGATTTAATAAAATTGAATATTCATGAATAGAAGTATGACACTCATGATCTATATCTCCTTCCAATAGTACATACATTAAAGGCATGGTCGCACTACTTAATTGACATAAATTTTCAATTGTAGATAGATCATGAATGTTTGAAATACTTGCATAATCAACCAAAATTTAATGCCAAGTAGTGGAATTGGGTGGAATTTATAAGAAATATGACTATGAATATTGAACATAAAAGGAGAGGAGAATATAATAACCAAATACCCCTTACTCTGAACACCCAAGATACCAAAGGACATATCAAAGTATGAAGAAACGGTATCATCGGCCCAGTTTGAAGATGTACCCTATGTGGCCTAATGATTGGAATGCTGATCTATATGGATATCGATAGCCTCCCACCTATTCCAACTGGTTCATTTTGGCATTTTTCGAGTTTGGCATTTTTTTTCTATTTTTCGAGTCCCTGACTTCCGGGGCCATTTTGAGACCTTAAACAACATTTTTAGGGCTCACCATAGTCAAACTATAGATAGATTTAGATTATGATGAAAACATGTGTAGTCCTCGGATATACCTTTCCAATGGGCTATCGTGCGCTTAAAAAGGAGATCATATGAAAAAGTTACGACCATGGGAAGTAGATGTACTAACTTACCCCAACAGGGCCCACATGACTTTTGGCGCTTCATCTCCTAGGGTTAGATTTTTGGATGTATAGGGTTTTGGAATTCTTGTTTATTGTAAAAAAGGCTTGGACAGACTCATTATAACCATCTTCTTATGAATGAGCATAGTAGTCACATCTCTTCTCAGAGATAAGTTTCCACCATTCTAGCAAGCTTATTTTCTGCTGCATTTTATAGTCTCAACACATTTTCTTATTGAATAGAAACTGGTTTTAATGTATCTCTTTTATCCTTGTGTTTTTTTGTTAAGAATATTAATAATATGTATTCATTTCATTCTTCTCATAAAATATGGATCAATGGTATTAGAGCAATTTTCTCCTTGTCGTTCTTAATGCATGTCCCCAACGAGGTCACGGTACAAAAAATCGGGTCTCGAGCTTGTTTCTATTGAGGAAAAAAGCTATTTCACGCCCAAGTGAACTATCATGGCGGGAGAAAATAAATACGTCAAGACAAGAGATCCTTTCAAAATGTTTCTCGAGGAACCCCTCACGCAACAGAGGAACCAGATGATGGATAGTTTTGTGCAAATCCTTCGGTGGCTACCAACAAGTGACACATCTTCCTTGAGCGGAGGAACCACCCCCTTCAAGGTACAAATAAATTTTGATATTCCCATATTTGAAGGTCAGATAGATGCAGATGTAGACAAATGGTTGAATCTTATAGAAGAGTATGTTTTTTCCCATAACTTTTCGAACAGAGAAAATATTACATTTGCGCTCCTCAAAGTCGTTCCCCATGTCAAAGATTGGTGGGAGACTTTCTATGAGAAAAAGGAAACAGAGGAACCCTCATTATTTATAGTCATGGTCACCTCGGAGTCCTTCAGGGATGCTATCAAGGAAAAATACTAACCTTTCGGAACTTATGACGACCTGTATACAAAATGGACATCATTGCACAAGAAAGAGACCAAGCAGTGCTAGAGTTCACAAATATCTTCCATACCTTGTGCACCAAGCTGGATAATAAATATTTGGAGTGACATCTAGTTCTCAATTATCGTGGCGGTATTCATAGACACATCCAGGATAAAATGAAGTTTTTGGACATCTCATCCTTGGGCGCGGTCTATCGATATGCCGTAAACATCGAGCAAAATATTAAACAAAAGACGTGACAATTTGGGCATGGGAACCCCTCATATCAAAAGAAAGTAAAGGGAAGCCCCAACCCATAGAAAAAAGGATAGAGAAAATATGAAAAACCTCAAGACAACTATGCTAGGCCACAATCAAAGAAGGACACCGAAAAGACAAAGAAAGATACCAGGAAGTTGTGTGACTTCCATAAGAGCCCCTGGCATAAAACTGTTGATTTCCACTCAAAGAAATTGTTAGTGGATGAGGTGAAATCCTATGAATTAGATTTGGGTTCCAAATATGAGTCAGAACCAGAAAGGGGGAGACATATCATTGATGCGGAACCTAGTGCCACCATTTCTACCACCAAGGTCTAGCCCGGTGAACCATATGAGCCAAAAGAAGGCGAGCACCTATTTCCTTCACAGATGTGGGTAAAAGGCACCCTGATGCACTTTATTGTTGATAGAGGTAGCTAAAATAACCTCATCTTAGAATAGGTCACCAAGCGGCTATCCCTACCGACAATTACACACACACAACCCTACACCATTGGATGGCTACGCCAAGGAAGCAATCTCCACGTTAACCAACAGTGTCACCTGTCGTATGGAATCGATCCCTTCAAAGATGAGGTATTATGTGATGTTTCTCCTCTCAAAGTTTGTAATGTTATTTTGGTCCAACCTTATTTATGGAAACATCATGCTATATATGAGTCTAGGCCTCGCAGTGTTATTATTATTTTGAATAGGAAATTGTACAGGATACCTGAGGCAGTCCCACCTAGTGCTATTTCCTTGATCTCTGCCAAGCAATGCAAGAAGTTCATCTCTCAGACAAGGAATTGTGTCTTCTTCGTGATTCACTCTTAGAGCGAGCGAAAGATTGCAACCACATTTAGGGCCTCTACAACTGACCTCTCCACATAGAAAAAGCAAGTGGACAAGGTCGTGGAAGAATACAAAGATATATTCTCCTCACCTACCAAGGTACCTATGCATTGTCAGGTCAAGCATCCCATCAATTTGACAGCTGACGCACCACTGCCTAATGGGACAATCTACTACCTCTCTCTGTTAGAGGATGAGGAGATAAAATGATAGATCTAAGAACTTCACCAAAAGGGGCATATTTGTCCCAGATCATCGCCTTGTGGGAGCCCAATCATGCTGGTGTAGAAGAAATATGAGACCTAGTGAATATGTATTGATTATCGGGCCCTAAATAAAATCACAGTCAGGAACTGGTACCTGATCCCTTGAATCGACGATCTCCTTGATCAACTCAAGGGGGACAAATACTTCATTAAGATTGATCTGAAGTCTGGCTACCACCAGGTCCCAATAGAATAGATAGATGTATGGAAGACCGCCTTCAAGTCAAAAGAAGGCCTTTTTGAATGGTTGGTCATTCCCTTTGGTTTGACAAATGCTCCAACAAATTTTATGAGGATGATGGATGATATCCTGTAACCTCTCACCAATAATTTTGTAGTGGTGCATCTAGATGAGATCCTCATCTACAACAAAACTTGGGTAAAACACATGCAGCATATTCAACAGGTTTTGCACACCCTGCGGTATCACAAGATATATTCCAACTTGGAAAAATGATCCTTCAGCATGGACAGGGTCCAGTACCTAGGCTACATCATGGATCAACATGGTGTGCATATGGATCTAGCCAAGATCCAAGTCATCCGTTATAGGTCAACCCCAACCACACTCATTGAGCTTTAGGGTTTCTTAGGACTTGCCAATTTCTATTGCAGGTTCATGTTGGGATTCTCCCATATTGCTTGGGCCCTCAACCAAGTAACCAAGGATAATGGTAAGGAAAACTTTGAGTGGGGCCTATCCCAACAACAAGTGTTCGATGATTTAAAGCAATGCTTGTGCTCAACCCTAATACTTTCATTATCGAACTTGGAGAAACCCTTTGAGATCGAGACAGATGATTCATAATATTCTTTGGGCCCAGTTCTCACTCAGCACGACCACCCCATGGGCTATCATAGTGAGACACTATCAAATGTTGTCTGTAAGTACCCTACTTACAAAAAAGAAAATTAATCCATTGTGCAAGCCCGTCAGTGGAGACATTACATTCTTGGGAAGGATACAATCATCCACATAGATCATAAGCCACTATAGTTCATGCATACATAAGGGAAATTGTAGAATGACCTCCATCATAAGTGGTCCACATACTTGCAGCAATTCCACCTCAACATCAAGTATAAAATAGGCAGTACTGACAGAATCATTGATTTCCTCATCCGAACTCCAGTCGTGACACTCACCAAGGTGCTAGAATCTTGCGACCACAAGAGCTCTGGATGGCCCCATGAGACAGACCCTGACTTCACCACCACATATCAAATGTTGGGTGCAAACTCAATTGTCACTAATTTCCATCTTTAATATAGGTTGTTGTGCGCTCTGTGCCATCTCTACATTCCATCAAGCGAGCGAGAAAATATTATTTGGGAATCCCACTACAGTCAGGTGGCAGGACACTTCGACATAAAAAATACAGTGGCGGTGCTACAGAAACATTTCTATTGGCCAAAAATTTGACTGGATGTCAGCAAGTATATCAGGTCCTGCAGTATCTACATTATTTCCAAACCGACCAATAATAAACAGGGCTTGTACACCCCCCTGCCTACCCCTGACAGGCCATGGGAATCCATTTCAATGGACTACATGTCGGGCCTTCCATCCACCAAGAGGGGAAATGACTTTTTTTTCGTGGTTTTTGATCGCTTTTCCAAGATGATGATCGTGGCCACCTGGAAGAAGAGAATCATAAAAGAGGCCAATGCCAATCTCTTATTTGAATGAGTATGGGTACATTTTGGAATCCCACAAACCATTGTATCAAATTGGGACAATCGGTTCCTCAACACATTCTATTCTAGTCTCCGGTCACTACTAAACACCAAGCTCACCAAATCCACTACCTTTCACCCCCAGACAGATGACCAAACTAAGGTCATCAATCAGATGATCGTGCATATCCCGTGCATGTACAATTCCAAGCACCCTCACACATGGGACTAGAGTCTTCCCTATGTTCATCATAGCTACAACTGAGCCCTTACATAGATCAACCAACCATAGCCCCTTTCAAGTCGGGTTAGAATTCAAGTTGTTAGTCCCTAAAGTTGCACTTGACTATGAGAGGGAAAGCTAGGGCATCATTAAGTTATTGTAATGGTTTTATGGGTAAATTTTGCATTTAGGTTTTGAACTGGTTGATGGTTGGGTTAAGGATAATGTGAAAAATCTATCACAAGCATGCAAGAGGAAAAACATATCTCAATGACTTAGTAAATGGTAGTCAATCTAATGGATCAGATAGAAAGAGAAATATAAAGAAAGGGAAAATATGTAAGTTTTCAATTTTTCCACTCACACATGAAACTCTTGATCCTAAATATCATTCGAGACAGAAGAGAAAAATACTTGAAGGAAAATCTGATTATGAACAAACAATCAGTAAATTTTTCACTCGCTTACTCATAAACAAGATACATCATATGCATTGTAGAATATTATCATTCATTCAAGTAGGAAAAATATAGAAAAATGGACAAGAAATCAAAATCTAACCATAATATTTCCTTTAGCATTTAGTACCAATTGAAATATATGGTTGTCTTTTCAATAAAGTGTTCTTCAAAATGGGAAATTGATTCCCAAAACCAACAACACCCCCCCACAACTTCTCCTTCTACCCTATTTATATAGAAAGAATAGATATTTATCAAGATCCAAAAGAAATGGATCTGAAAACCTCATCATCTATATTTAGTGTCTTGCTTCAAATAATCAAGGAGGATATCATATCTGATATCTAAGTCAAATTATGAGGTGGCTTATCAACTGTTGTCCAAGAGATTTCTTAGGAAAATAAATTTGGAAAATTCCTAAAAAATAGGGTCCAAAACTCTCTTCGTATCTCCAAAAATGTGATATCTGTGTAAAACCCGAGAGCATTTTTTTTGAATGGGAAAGTTCCCAACAAACAACTCTTTTGGTTTCCAAATATTCATCTCCATCTTCTTTGAAACCTCACCAAAAAGTGGTCACTAAAACAGGATATCATTTATTGTGAAATCTCTGAAAACTAGGCCTCAAAGATATTTTCAAACCTATTAAACTATGATAGTTGTATAAAACTAGAGAGAGGTTTTTGTGAAGAGGCTCATTCCAAACAAAAACCTATTTTGGTTTCAAATAATTCATCTCCATCGTTTCATAAACTTCTCTTGAAGATAAGGACTAAAATAGGAAAATAGAATATTTCTTGTATTTGATTTTTGTCTTTCTTCTTTCTGTTGTGTTTTCCTCAATTAAATATTTCTCCTTAAGAGAAGGACCGAAAAGGGATTTTTAATTTAGTCTGAATTTATTTGTTTCCCTAATCTTTGACTTGCCAGGACAATTTACCATTGTTTTACCTTTTTCGCTTTGTTCACTTGCTTAGCTTTATCACCTGCAACTGGTTCCTTTTGTTTCTGTTTTGATGGTATGAGATGTTGCTTATTAGACCCTCGCAATAGATTCCTTTATTGTCTTTAGGATCATGTTTTGGAGCAAGAAAATGATTTTCCAACTCTACCTCTGTTTTTCGCTTCTTTTCATGTGCTTTGGTGATCTTGGCTATAGGGCCAACTTTATTAGAATTTTATGTTTCCTGCACTCTCTTAGAATGAGTATCATAAATGAATCCACACCCTTCTCTTAAACATCAATGATTTTGGCTTCCTAGGAAAATATATCAAGCATGATATTTCACATTCTCATGAAGTTGGCGTATGCAAAATAATGAATACCCTGGCGCTACAAGAATAACACTATTCTTGTAGTGCCTTTTCCTTTTTATTTAAATTTAAATTTAAAAGTGGGAAATGACTTATCATTTGATGGAGAGATCTAAAAATTTATAATCCTATACTTAATCACACAAATGCATGTTAGAAATACCCCAAAAATGGTAATGCAAGCACTTCAAAAACTATAGAAGAAGAAAAAGAGCATAGAATAAAACTAGGAAAGGATAGGGCATGGAAAAGGTTTTCATATCAATCATTTGCAAAATCAAGGACTAACATTGGCTCCTTTTGGGGATAAAGTTTCATCATGAAACTTTAAGAACTTGCTGACCAATGCCTTTATCTCCCTAATCATCATCAACTTTTACTATAATTGTTTCCCTATCCAACCATTCCTTTATTTGCAATCCAAAAATAACAACCACAAAGATGCAAGTAGTCTTTCCATTGGGCTGATGGAATCTTTATTACTAATCATACCAATAAATTGAAAACAAACTGCTCGGATGCAAGCTTATTTAATCACCCTACTACTTCTAATTGGTAGGAGCAAGCTAATCATGTGATATGAAATTGCTAATATAACCAATCAAACACTAGATTGATAGAATGGCCAACCCATTTGCGGATTAATGAGTTAATGCAAAAAAGATGAAATTTTTGCAGTATAAAGGTAATGGGAAGCCAATACTTACAACTAAAATATGCTATAATTCCAAAAACTGCAAAAATTTGAACTCGTGAAAATACAAACTCCATGTAGACAGCCATAGGATCCTACCAATTGTGTTACATCTCCATCTAATACAAGAAGCCATATTGTTTCTCTATGATTTATGCTCCATTTATGAGAGCTTAATTCATTTGAAGATCACTTATTTTAGCAAAATCATGTGGAACCTACTCATATGCTTCTTGGATAACATTGTTCAAAACAAAATTATCATCATGAGAATCAAGAGGCTCATCCTCATCTTCCACGCTACCTTCAGATGCATAGCTATCATACATCGGCTCCAGCTCCTCATGGATGATGGAATGAATTCCTTCATGAATTTGTTGGTTATAATTTGTCATATCATTAGCATTTGGATCCAGTACTTCAAGATCATCATCATACTCATCAAATAAAGGTTGATTTGAAAAATTTTCTGAACTCTGAAAACATCATGAAATACCTTCAAAGAGGAAATACTAGAAGCAGGAAGAGTTTTGTACCATTGCCTTGCATAGCCAGACAATGAATACATGAACATTTTCATCAATAAATATTCATGATGTATGTTCAGTTGATCCATGCATAGATGACACTCAATCAAATCTAGTGTTAGATTTTCCTTATCCTTTTCTTTGAATCGTGGAAGGAAATATCCCCATATATATATAGTGGGAACATCATTAGGGAAACCCACAATAGTAGAGAAATTAAATGGTGCAAACCTTTGTGCCAAAATAGCTTCCATAGCCTTTGAAATCTTGGATCAGTGGAGTTTCCAATGGATTCTTCCTTCATGGAGTCGTCGGGTGAATAATACAGTCAGAAAAAATGTCCGACTCCTTTTCACCATCAAGAGCTAGAATTGATCATTGTCGTTCTCCCATGGATAAATACTTCGTTCCTTCGTCCACGATAGTGGCGCCAAAAGATGTTAATCCCTAAAGTTTCTTTTGACTGAGAGAGGGAAATCTAGGGCATCATCAAGTTATTGCAATGGTTTTATGGGCAAATTTTTCATTTAGGTTTTGAACTGGTTGAAGGTTGGGTTAAGGATAATGTGAAAAATCTATCACAAGCATGCAAGAGAAAAAACATATCTCAATGGCTTAGTAAATGGTAGTCAATCTAATGGATCAAATGGCAAGAGCAAAATAAAGAAAGGGAAAATATGTAAGCTTTCAATTTTTCCACTCACACATGAAACTCTTGATCCTAAATATCATTCAAGACACAAGAAAAAAATACTTGAAATCAAATCTGATTATGAACAAACAATCAGTAAATTTTTCATTGGCTTACTCATAAACAAGATACATAATATGCATTGCAAAAGATTAACATGCATTCAAGTAGGAAAAAGATAGAAAAATAGACAAGAATTAGAAATCTAACCATCAGATTGCCTTTATCATTTAGTACCAATTGAAATATATGGTTGTATTTTCAGTAGAGTGTTCTTCAAAATGGGCAATTGATTCCCAAAACCAACAACAACCCCCCACAACTTCTCCTTCTACCCTGTTTATATAGAAACAATACATATTTATCAAGATCCAAAAGAAATGGATCTGAAAACCTCCTCATCTATATTTAGTGTCTTGTTTCAAATAATCAAGGAGGATATCATATCTGATCTCTAAGTCGATTTATGAGGTGGCTTATCAACTGTTGTCCATGAGATTTTTTAGGAAACTAAATCTGGCAAATTCCTGAAACATAGGGTCCAAAAATATCTTTGTTTCACCAAAAATGTGATAGATGTGTAAAAACAGAGACATTTTTTGTGAAGGGGCCAGTTCCCAACAAAAACCTCTTTTGGTTTCCAAAATGCATCTCCAGCTGCTTTGAAACCTCACCAAAAAGTGGTCACTAAAACAGGAAATCACTGAAAAATAGGCCTCAAAGATATATTTGAACCTCTTAAAATATGATAGTTGTGTAAAACCCAAGAGAGGTTTTTATGAAGTGGCCCGTTACCAACAAAAACCTGTTTGGTTTCAAATAATTCATCTCCATCATTTCATAAAATTGTCTTAAAGATAAGGACTAAAACATGAAAAACATAGTATTTCCTACATTTGATGTTTGTCTTTCTTCTTTCTATTGGGTTTTCCTCAATTACATTTTCCTCCTTAAGAGAAGGATTGAAAATGGATTTTTAATTTAGTCTAAATTTATTTGTTTCCCTAATCTTAGACCCGCTAGGACAATTTACCATTGTTTTACCTTTTCTTTCTTTGTTCATCTGCTTAGCTTTATCATCTGCAACTGGTTCCTTTTGTTTATTGTTTTGATGGTTTGATTTGTTGCTTATTAGACCCTCTGAGATGTATTCCCTTATTGTCTTTAGGATAATATTTTGGAACAAACAAATGACTGCCCAACTCTACCTCTATGTTTTGCTTCTTTTTCTGTGCTTTGGTGATCTTGGCTACAGGGCCAACTTTATTCGAATTTTTTGTTTCCTGCACTCTCTTCGAATGAGTATCATAATTGAATCCAAGATCTTCTCTTAATCATCAATGATGTTGTCTTCTTAGGAAAATATCTCATGCATGATATTTCACGTTTTCATGAAGTTGGTGCATGCAGAATAATGAATACCTTGGCGCTACAAGAATAGCGCTATTCTTGTAGCACCTTTTCCTTTTAATTTAAATTCAAATTTAAAAGTGGGAAAGGACTTATGATTTGATGGAGATCTCTAAAAATGTCTAATCCTATACCTAGTCACACAATGCATTTTTAAAACACCCAAAAAATGATACTACAAGCACTTCAAAAACTATAGAAGAAGAAAAAGAGCATAGAATAAAGTTAGGAAAGGATAGGGAAGGGAAAAGGTTTTCTTATCAGTCATTTGCAAAATCAAGGACTAACACTAGCTCCTTCTGAGGATAAAGTTTCATCATGAAACTTTAATAATTTTCTGACCAATGCCTTTATCTCCCTAATCATCATCAACTTTTACTATAATTGTTTCCCTGTCCAACCATTCTTTTATTTGCAATCGAAAAATAACAACCACAAAAATGAAAGTATTTATTACCGGGCCCTAAATAAAATCACAGTCAAGGACTGGTACCTGATCCCTCAAATCGACGATCTCGTTGATCAGTTCAAGGGGGCCAAATAATTCATTAAGATTGATTTGAAGTCTAGCTACCACTAGGTCCCAATAGAACAGATTGATGTATGGAAGGCCGCCTTCAAGTCAAAAGAAGATCTTTTTGAATGGTTTTTCATTCCCTTTGGTTTGAAAAAATCTCCAACAAATTTCATGGGGTTGATGGATGATATATTGATACCTTTCACCAATAATTTTTTAGTGGTGTATCTATATGACATCCTCATCTACAACAAGACTTGGGTAAAACACTTGCAGCATATTCAACAGGTCTTTCACATCCTGCAGTAGCACAAGCTATATGCCAACTTAGAAAATGGATTCTTCGTCATGGATAGGGTCTAGTACCTAGGCTACATCATGGATCAACATGGTGTGCATGTGGATATAGCCAAGACCTAGGTCATCCGTGACTGGTCATCCCCAACCAAACTCACTGAGCTTCAGAGATTCTTAGCCCTTGCCAATTTCTATCGAAGGTTTGTGTTGGAATTATCCCATATTGCATGGGCCCTCAACCAAGTAACTGGGGTTGGTGGTAAGGAAAACTTTGTGTGGGGCTTGTCCCAACAACAAGCATTCAATGATTTAAAGAAATTCTTGTGCTCAACCCCAAGACTTTCATTAATTGACCTAGAGAAACCCTTTGAGATCGAGACAGATGCTTCAGACTATTCTTTGGGCCCAGTTCTCACTCGACAAGACCACCCCATGGACTATCATAGTGAGACACTATCAGATGTTTTCTGTAAGTACTCCATTGTGTAAGCCCTCCAGTGGATACATTAAATTCTTGGGAAGGATACAATCATCCACAGATCATAAGCCTATGTAGTTCATGCAGACACAAGGGAAATTTTAGAATGACCTCCATCATAAGTGGTCCACATACTTGCATCAGTTCCACCTCAACATCAAGTATAAAACAAGAAGTACCAACCGAGTCATTGATTTCCTCATCCGACCTCCAGTCGCGACACTCACCATGGTGCAATAATCTTGTTACCACAAGAGCTCCGGATGGCCCCATGAGACAGACCCTAACTTCGCCACCACATATCAAATGTTGGTTGCAAACTTAGTTGTCGGTAATTTCCATATTCAATATGGGTTCTTGTGCCCTCTGGGCCATCTCTACATTCCATCAAGAAAGTGAGAGAAGATAATTTGGGAAGACCACTACAATTAGGTGGCAGGACACTTCGGCATCGAAAATACAGTGGCAGTGCTATAGAAACATTTCTATTGATCGAAACTTCGATAGGATGTCAACAAGTATATCAGGTCCTACACTGTCTGCATTATTTCAAAACCGAACAATAAGAAACAGGGCTTGTACACCCCCTGCCTACTCTTGACAGGCCATGGGAATCCATCTTAATGGACTACATGTTGGGCCTTCCATCCACCAAGAGGGGAAATGACTGTGTTTTGTGGTTATTGATTGCTTTTCCAAGATGGTGATCCTAGCCACCTGCAAGAAGAGCATCATAAAGGAGGACATTGCCAATATCTTATTTGAATGAGTATGGGTACATTTTGTAATCCCACAAACCATTGTATCAAATTGGGACAACCAGTTCCTCAACACATTCTATTCTAGCCTCTGGTCACTACTAGACACCAAGCTCACCAAATCCACTACCTTTCACCCCCAGATAGATGACCAAATTGAGGTCGTCAATCGAATGATCATGCATATCCTACGCATGTGCAATTCCAAGCACCCTCACACATGGGATGAGAGTCTTCCCTATGTTCATCATAGCTACAACTGAGCCCTACATAGCTCAACTGACCATAGCCCCTTTCAAGTCGAGTTGGGATTCCAGCTATTAGTCCCTAAAGTTGCACTTGACTATGAGAGGGTAAGCTAGGGCATCATTAAGTTATTGCAATGGTTTTATGGGTAAATTTTTCATTTAGGTTTTGAACTGGTTGAAGGTTGGGTTAAGGATAATGTGAAAAATATGTCACAAGCATGAAAGAGAAAAAATATATCTCAATGACTTAGTAAATGGTAGTCAATCTAATGGATCAGATAGCAAGAGAAATATAAAGAAAGGGAAAATATGTAAGCTTTCAATTTTTCCACTCACACATGAAACTCTTGATCCTAAATTTCATTTGAGACACAAGAGAAAAATACTTGAAAACAAATCTGATTATGAACAAACAATCATTAAAGTTTTCTCTCGCTTACTCATAAACAAGATATGTCATATGCATTGTAGAAGATTAACATGCATTCAAGTAGGAAAAATATAGAAAAATAGACAAGAATTAGAAACCTAACCATCATATTTCCTTTAGCATTTAGTACCAATTGAAATATATGGTTGTCTTTTCAATAAACTATTCTTCAAAATGGACAATTGATTCCCAAAACCAACAACAACCCCCCACAACTTCTCCTTCTACCTTGCTTATATAGAAATAATACATATTTATCAAGATCCAAAATAAATGGATTTGAAAACATCATCATATATATTTAGTGTCTTGTTTCAAATAATCAAGGAGGATATCATGTCTGATATCTAAGTCGAATTATGAGGTGTCTTATCAACTGTTGTCCAAGATATGTTTTAAGAAAATAAATCTGGCAAATTCCTAAAAAATAGGGTCCAAAACTCTCTTCGTATCTCCAAAAATGTGATATATGCGTAAAACCCGAGAGAGGTTTTTGTGAAGGGGGAATTTCCCAAAAAAAAACTATTTTGGTTTCCAAATATTCATCTCCAGCTGCTTTGAAACCTCGCCAAAAAGTGGTCACTAAAAGATGAAATTATTTATTGTGAAATCTCTGAAAAATAGGCCTCAAAGATATTTTCAAACCTATTAAACTATAATAGTTGTGTAAAACAAGAGATAGGTTTTTGTGAAGAGGCTCGTTCCCAACAAAAACCTCTTTTGGTTTCCAATAATTTATCTCCATCGTTTCAGAAACATCTCTTGAAGATAAGGACTAAAACAGGAAAAACAAAGTATTTCTTGTATTTGATTTTTGTCTTTCTTCTTTTTGTTGTGTTTTCCTCAATTAAATTTTTATCCTTAAGAGAAGGATTTAAAAGCAATTTTTAATTTAGTCTGAATTCATTTGTTTCCCTAATATTAGACCTGCCAGGACAATTTACCATTGTTTTACCTTTTTTGCATTGTTCACTTCCTTAGCTTTATCACCTGCAACTGGTTCCTTTTGTTTTTGTTTTGATGGTATGAGATGCTTCTTATTAGACCCTTTGAGATGGATTTATTTATTGTCTTTAGGATCATGTTTTGGAACAAGAAAATGATTGTCCAACACTACCTCTGTTTTTCGCTTCTTTTCATGTGCTTTGGTGATCTTGGCTACAAGGCCAACTTTATTCGAATTTTGTGTTTCCTGCACTCTCTTATAATGAGTATCATAAATGAATCAATTCCCTGCTCTTAAACATCAATGATGTTGGCTTCTTAGGAAAATATCTCGGGCACAATCTTTCACATTCTCATGAAGTTGGCGTATGCAGAATAATGAATACCTCGACGCTACAAGAATAGAGATATTATTGTAGCACCTTTTCCTTTTTATTTAAATTCAAATTTAAAAGTGGGAAATGACTTATGATTTTATGGAGAGATCTAAAAATTTCTAGTCATATACTTAATCACACATATGCATGTTAAAAATACCCAAAAAATGATAATGCAAGCACTTCAAAAACTATAGAAGAAGAAAAAGAGCATAGAATAAAGCTAGGAAAGGATAGGGCAAGGAAAAGGTTTTCTTATCAGTCATTTGCAAAATCAAGGACTAACATTGGCTCCTTTTGGGGATAAAGTTTCATCATGAAACTTTAAGAACTTGCTGACCAAAGATTTTATCTCCCTAATCATCATCAACTTTTACTATAAGTGTTTCCTTGTCCATCCATTCTTTTATTTGCAATCCAAAAATTACAACCAAAAAACTACAAGTAGTCTTTCCATTAGGCTTATGGAATCTTTATTACTAATCATAGCAATAAATTGAAAACAAACTTCTCGAATGCAAGATTACTTAATCATCCTACTACTTCTAACCGGTAGGAGAAAGTTGATCATGTGATATGAAATTGCCAATATAGCCAATCAAACACTATAGTGATAGAATGTCCAACCCATTTGCGGCTTAATGAGTTAATGCAAAAAAAGATGAATTTTTTGCAGTATAAAGCTAATAGGAAGCCAACACTTACAACTAAAATATTCTATAATTCCAAAAACTGCAAAACTTTGAACTCGTGAAAATATGAACTCCATGTAGACAGCCACAGGATCCTGCCAATTGTGTTGCATCTCCAGCTAATACAAGAACCCATATTGTTTCTCTATGATTTCTGCTCCATTTATGAGATCTTAATTCATTTGAAGATCACTTAGTTTAGCAAAAGCATATGGAACCTGCTCATATGCTTCTTGGATAACATTGTTCAAAACAACATTATCATCATAAGAATCAAGAGGTTGATCCTCATCTTCCACACTGCCTTCAGATGCATAGCTATCATACATCGACTCTGGATCCTCATGGACGATGGACTAAATTTGTTCATGAATTTTATGGTTATAATTTGTCATATCATCAACATTTGGATCCGAGACTTCAAGATCATCATCATACTCATCAAATAAAGGTTGATTTGAAAAAATTTCCGAACTCTGAAAAAAAGGACCTCTACTTCACACTCATATTGAAAAAATGAGTGCATATATGTTTCTTGATCATCATCATAATTTTGACCATAAGACACATATGAAACAACATTGAATACATTTGCAACTACTGGTTTTTCTTCCTCATCTACAGTATGGTCTTCAACAATAATTTCTTCAGTCAACAACTGATCTTCAAACAGATTAGGAAAAACATTTGGATTGATGCCAAATGCATCTAAAGTATCATTGTTATAAATTTCAAGATTAGAATGTTGAAACTCTTCCTACTTTAAGACATTTAGAAGAATAAATCACTGATAATTAATCTTCTTCCTCTTCCTCTTCCTCTTCCTCGATGTAATCATCCTCTTCATTTGTACTGTTAGAGGAATCAACTGCTAAATTCTGAAAATGTATGCATATCACTCACAACAATGCTCAAAAATTCAATCAGCTGGGTAAATTCTCTTGTAATGTGAACAAAAATCATTATGAAAGACCTTTAAAGAGGAAATACTAGAAGCAGGATGAGTTTTGTACCATTTCCTTGCATAACCATACAGTGAATACATGAACATTTTCATCAATACATCTTCATGATGTATGTTCAGCTGATCCATGCATTGATGAAGCTCAATCAAATGTAGTGTCAGATTGTCCTCATCCTTTTCTTTGAACCGTGGAAGGAAATATGCCCATATAATTATAGTGGGAACATCATTAGGGAAACCCACAATAGAAAAGAAATTAAATGGTGCAAACCTCCGTGCCAAAATAGCTTCCATAGCCTTTGACATCTTGGATCAATGGAGTTTTCAATGGATTCTTCCTTCATTGAGTTTCCAGGTGAATGATACAGTCAGAAAAAATGTCCAACTTCTTTTCACCATCAATATCTAGAATTGATTGTTTTCGTTCTCCCATGGATAAATACTTTGTTCCTTCGTCCACGACAGTGGCTCCAAAAGATGTTAGTCCCTAAAGTTTCACTTAACTGTGAGAGGGAAATCTAGGGAATCATCAAGTGATTGCAATGGTTTTATGGGTATCTTTTTCATTTAGGTTTTGAATTGGTTGAAGGTTTGGTTAAGGATAATGTGAAAAATTTGTCAAAGGCATGCAAGAGAAAAAACATATCTCAGTGTCTTAGTAAATGGTAGTCAATCTAATGGATCAAATGGCAAGAGCAATATAAAGAAAGAGAAAATATGTAAGCTTTCAATTTTTCCACTCACACATGAAACTCTTTATCCTAAATATCATTCAAGACACAGAGAAAAATACTTGAAATAAAATTGGATTATGAACAAACAATCAATAAATTTTTCATTGGCTTACTCATAAACAAGATACATAATAGGCATTGCACAAGATTAACATGCATTCAAGTAGGAAAAAAGGTAGAAAAATAGACAAGAATTAGAAATCTAACCATCAGATTGCCTTTAGCATTTAGTACCAATTGAAATATATGGTTGTATTTTCAGTAGAGTGTTCTTCAAAATGGGAAATTGATTCCCAAAACCAACAACAACCCCCGACAACTTCGCCTTCTACCCTGTTTATATAGAAATAATACATATTTATCAAGATCCAAAAGAAATGGATTTGAAAACCTCCTCATATATATTTAGTATCTTGTTTCAAATAATCAAGGAGGATGTCAGATATGATCTCTAAGTCAAATTATGAGGTGGCTAATCAATTGTTGTCCATGAGATTTTTTAGGAAAATAAATCTGGCAAATTCTTGAAAAATAGGGTCCACAAATATCTTTGTTTCTCAAAAAATGTGATATTTGTGTAAAAACATAGACAGGTTTTTGTGAAGGGGCCAATTCCTAACAAAAACCTCTTTTGTTTTCAAAAAATGCATCTCCGGCTACTTTGAAATCTCGCCAAAAATTGGTCACTAAAACAGGAAATCACTGAAAAATAGGCCTCAAAGATATATTTGAACCTATTAAAATATGATAGTTGTGTAAAACCCAAGAGATATTTTTATGAAGAGGCCCGTTCCCAAAAAAAACCTATTTTGGTTTCAAATAATTCATCTCCGTCATTTCATAAAATTGTCTTGAAGATAAGGACTAAAACAGGAAAAACATAGTATTTCCTGTATTTGATTTTTTTCTTTCTTCTTTCTATTGTGTTTTCCTCAATCAAATTTTACTCCTTAAGAGAAGGATTGAAAAGGGATTTTTAATTTAGTCTAAATTGATTTGTTTCCCTAATGTTAGACCTGCTAGAACAATTTACCATTGTTTTACCTTTTCTTGCTTTGTTCACATGCTTAGATTTATCATATGCAACTGGTTCCTTTTGTTTATTGTTTTCATGGTTTGAGTTGTTGCGTATTAGACCCTATGAGATGGATTCCATTATTGTATTTAGGATAATATCTTGGAACAAACAAATGACTGCCCAACTCTACCTCTATGTTTTGTTTCTTTTTCTGTGCTTTGGTGATCTTGGCTATAGGCCCAACTTTATTCGATTTTTTTTATTTCTTGCACTCTCTTCGAATGAGTATCATAACTAAATATAAGACCTTATCTTAATCATAAATTATGTTTTCTTCTTATGAAAATATCTCAGGCATGATATTTCACGTTTTCATGAATTTGGCGCATGCAAAATAATGAATACCCTGGCACTACAAGAATACCGCTATTCTTGTAGCGCCTTTTTATTTTAATTTAAATTCAAATTTAAAAGTGGGAAAAGACTTATGATTTGATGGAGATCTCTAAAAATGTCTAATCCTATACTTAGTCACACAATGCATGTTTAAAACATCCAAAAAAGGATACTGCAAGCACTTCAAAAACTATAGAAGAAGAAAAAGAGCATAGAATAAAGCTAGGAAAGGATAGGGAAGGGAAAATGTTTTCTTATCAGTCATTTGAAAAATCAAGGAATAACACTGGTTCCTTCTGGGGATAAAGTTTCATCATGAAACTTTAATAATTTGTTGATCAATGTCTTTATCTCCTTAATCATCATCAACTTTTCCTATAATTGTTTCCCTGTCCAACCATTCTTTTATTTGCAATCCAAAAATAACAACCACAAAACTACAAGTAGTCTTTCCATTGGGATTACAGAGTCTTTATTACTGATCATACCGATAAAATGAAAAAAAATTGCTCGAACGCAAGCTTATTTAATCATCCTACTAATTATAACTGGTAGGAGTAAATTGATCATGCGATATGAAATTGCCAATATAGCCAATCAAACCCTAGAGTGATAGAACAACCAACCCATTTGCGGCTTAATGAGTTAATGAAAAAACGATGAAATTTTTGCATCATAAAGCTAATGGACAACTTTACAACTACAACCTGCTCTAATTCCAAAAACTACAAAACTTTGAACTCGTGAAAATACGAACTCCATGTAGACAGCCATAGGATCCTACCAATTGTG
Organism: Picea engelmannii; assembly: GCA_009831015.1. Classification (NCBI taxonomy): domain Eukaryota; kingdom Viridiplantae; phylum Streptophyta; class Pinopsida; order Pinales; family Pinaceae; genus Picea; species Picea engelmannii. The sequence continues at coordinate 7,253 of ML784288.1, read as the reverse complement.
TTGCATCTCTAGCTAATACAAGAAGCCATATTGTTGCTCTATGATTTATGCTCCATTTATGAGAGAATAATTCATTTGAAGATCACTTGTTTTATCAAAATAATATGAAACCTATTCATATGATTCTTGGATAACATTGTTCAAAACAACATTATCATCATGAGAATCAATAGGTTGATCCTCATCTTCCATGTTTCCTTCAGTTGCATAGCTATCATACACCGGATCTAGTTTCTCATGGACGATGGACTGAATTCCTTCATGAATTTGCTTGTTAGAGTTTGTCATATCATCAACATCTAGATCCAGGACTTCAATATCATCATCATACTCATCAAATAAAGGCCGATTTTAAAAACCTTCTGAACTGTGAAAACCAAGGACCTCTACTTCATGATCATATTGAAAAAATGAGCGCATATATGTTGCTTAATCATGATCATAATTTTGACCATAAGACACATATGAAACAAAATCAAATACATTTTTAGCTTCTTGTTTTTCTTCCTCATCTACAATATGGTCCTCAACAAGAATTTCTTCAGTCAACAACTGATCTTCAAACAGATTAGGAACAACATTTGTATCATAGTCACTACTATTAGAAACATTCGGATTGATGTCAAATGCATCTAAAGTATCATTTTTATGAATTTCAAGATTAGAATGTTGAAAATATTCCTTCTGTAAGACATATTTAGAAGAAGATATGACTGATAATGAATCTTCTTCCTCTTCCTCGATGTAATCATCCTCTTCATATGTACTACTAGAGGAATCAACTGCTAAATTCTAAATATATAATGCATATCCCTCACAACAATGCTCAAAAATCCTTTCAGCTGGTTAAATTCCCTTGCAATATGAATAAAAAAAATCATGAAAGACCTTCAAAGAGGAAATACTAGAAGCAGGAAGAGTTTTGTACCATTGCCTTTCATAGCCATCCAGTGAATACATGAACATTTTCATCAATACATATTCATGATGTATGTTCAACTGATCCATGCATTGATGAAACTCAATCAAATGTAGTGTCATATTGTCCTCATCCTTTTCTCTAAACTGTGGAAGGAAATCTCCCCATATATCTATAGTGGGAACATCATTAGGGAAACCAACAATAACAAAGAAATTAAATGGTGCAAACCTCCGTGCCAAAATAGCTTCCATAGCCTTTGGCATCTTGTATTAGTGGATTTGCCAATGGATTATTCCTTCATGGACTCGCCAGGTGAATTATACATCTAGAAAAAGTGTCCAACTCTTGTTCACCATCAAGAGATAGAATTGATCATTGTCTTTCTCCTAGGGATAAATACTTCGTTCCCCTGTCCCCAGTAGTGGTGCCAAAAGATTTTAGTCCATAAAGTTGCTCTTGATTGTGAGAGGGCAAGCTAGGGAATCATCAAGTTATTGCAATGGTTTTATGGTTAAATTTTTCATTTAGGTTTTGAACTGTTTGAAGGTTGGGTTAAGGATAATGTGAAAAAAAAAATCACAAGCATGCACGAGCAAAAACATATCTCAATGGCTTAGTAAATGGTAGTCAATCTGATGGATTAGATGGCAAGAGCAATATAAAGAAAGGGAAAATATGTAAGTTTTCAATTTTTCCACTCACACATGAAACTCTTGATCCTAAATATCATTCAAGACACAAGAGAAAAATAATTGAAAGAAAATCTGATTATGACCAAACAATCATTAAAGTTTTCATTGGCTTACTCATAAACAAGATACATCATATGCATTGTAGAAGATTAACATACATTCAAGTAGGAAAAAGATAGAAAAATAGACAAGAATTAGAAATCTAACCATCAAATTACCTTTAACATTTAGTACCAATTAAAATATATGGTTGTATTTTTAATAGAGTGTTCTTCAAAATGGGCAATTGATTCCCAAAACCAACAACAACCCCCCACAACTTCTCCTTCTACCCTATTTATGTAGAAAGAATACATATTTATCAAGATCCAAAAGAGATGGATCTAAGAACCTCATCATCTATATTTACTTTCTTGTTTCAAATAATCAAGGAGGATATCATATATGATCTCTAAGTCGAATTATGAGGAGGATTATCAATTGTTGTCGATGAGATTTTTTAGGAAAATAAATCTGACAAATTCATGAAAAATAAAGTCCAAAAATCTATTTGTATCTCCCAAACTGTGATAGATTTGTACAACTCAAGAGAGTTTTTTGTGAAGGGGCCAGTTCCCAAAAAAAACATCTTTTTGTTTCCAAAAAATTATCTCCAGATGCATTGAAACCTCGCCAAAAATTGATCACTAAAACAAGAAATCGTTTACTGTGAAATCTCTGAAAAATAAGCCTCAAATATATATTTGAACCTCTTAAAATATGATATTTTTATAAAAACCGAGAGAGGTTTTTGTGAATCGTCCTATTCCCAACGAAAACCTATTTTGGTTTAAAATATTTCATATCCATCGTGTCAAAAACTGCTCTTGAAGATAAGGAATAAAATAGGAAAAACAAAGTATTTCCTGTATTTGATTTTTGTCTTTCTTCTTTCTGTTGTGTTTTCCTCAATCACATTTTCCTCTTTAAGAGAAGGATTGAAAAGGGATTTTGAATTTAGTCTGAATTTATTATTTTCCCTAATCTTAGACCTGTTAGGACAATTTACCAATGTTTTACCCTTTCTTGCTTTGTTCACCTGCTTAGCTTTATCACCTGCAACTGGTTCCTTTTGTTTATGTTTTGATGGTCTGAGATGCTTATTATTATACCCTCTGAGATCGATTCATTTATTTTATTTAAGATCATATTTTGGAACAATCAAATGAATGTCCAACTCTACCTCTATTTTTTGCTTCTTTTCTTGTGCTTTGGTGATCTTGGCTACAGAGCCACCTTTATTCGATTTTTTTGTTTCCTGCACTTTCTTTGAATGAGTATCATAACTGAATCCACGACCTATTATTAATCATCAATGATGTTGGCTTCTTAGGAAAAGATATTGGGCACGATATTTCACGTTCGCATGAAATTGGCACATGCAGAATAATGAATACCATGGAGCCACAAGAATAACGCTATTCTTGTAGCACATTTTCCTTTTAATTTAAATTCAAATTTAAAAGTGGGAAAGGAGTTATGATTTTATGGAGAGCTCTAAAAATGTCTAATCCTATACTTAATCACACAAATGCACGTTAAAAAAACCCAAAAAAGGATAATTTGAGCACTTCAAAAACTGTAGAAGAAGAAAAAGAGCATAGAATAAAGCTAGGAAAGGATAGGGCAGGGAAAATGTTTTCTTATCAGTCATTTGCAAAATCAAGGACTAACACCAACCATTGGGTCCCATGGATGTTTCACTACCTCTTGCGGCCACCCCACCTGACTCATCACCTACTCTAACTAAAGCGGACAAAGCCTCTCGGTTCATTGAGAAGATCCATCACATCCGCCAACAGGTTCAGGATATTTTACGAAGTCCAATGCCAAGTACAAGAAACTCCATGATCAACATTGGGTGCCACATAAGTTTAAGGTGGGAGACAAAGTTTGGTTGCAGTTGGAGAAAGAATGACTTACAACACCCCATCAGAAGGTTCACCCCCTCCGTTATGGACCTTACACCATTACCAAGGTTGTGGGTGAAAATTATTTTGAGCTCAACATTCCCCCTTTCCTTGGCCTACACCCAGTGTTCAATGTGGATCTCCTTCGACCATATTTCACACCATTATTGGACACCTTAGAGATAGCAGAACAATTGACACCAACATAGCTCAACCCTGACTGCATGCAACAAGAATCCAATGATCATATTGTGGACACACAGGTCAAGGGCACTCGCTGGCAAAGGATCCAACTTTATCGAGTTGTCAAAGAAGGGCAGCTCTTGCACTAAGGCAAGTGGCTCACCCGGGGCCAAATTTAGCAAAAATTTCCTCATATGATGGGGGAAATCAATGCAATGTACATTGATTCCTAAGGGGGGAGGATTGATCCATATGGATACCAGTGGCCTCCCACCTATTCCAACTAGCTCATTTTGGCATTTTTTTCAGTTTGGAAATTTTGTTTTTCTAATTTTCAGGTCACCGACTTCTGGGGCCATTTTCAAGCCTTAAACAACATTTTTAGGGCTCTCCACAGTTAGATTATACACGAAGATATTCTAATGAAAACATATGTAGTCCTCGGATAGAAATTTCCAACGGGCTATTGTGCACCTAAAACGGAGATCGCATGCAAAATTTACGACCCCAGGAAGTTGATATACTAACTTACCCCAATGGGGCCCACACGACTTTTGGTGCTTCATCTCTTAGGGTTATATTTTTGGATGTATATGGTTTTTCCATTCCTATTTATTGTAAAAAATGATTGGAGAGCCTCATTTTAACCATATTCTTGCGAATGAGTGCATTTGTCACATCTTTTCTTAGAGATAAGCCACCACCATTCTAACAATCTTGTTTTCTGCTGCATTTTATAGTTTCAACACATTTTCTTATTGAATATAAACCAATTTTACTATATCTCTATTATTGTATCTTTTTTATCTTTGTGTTTCTGTGTTAAGAATAATAATAATCTGTATTCTTTTCATTCTTCTCATAAAATATGGATCAAATGCCAATAGATAAAATTAAAAAATCAACATCTAGTCAAAAATTTGAATACCCTAATTATACCATATTGAAAGTGGGAAGAAATATCCATGGATTTCATTTCGATGTTACCAAGTAACTCCAGGAGTAATAACTCTATATTGGTAGTATTCAATCGATTGTTGAAGATATCCCACGTCTTCATATTCAAGACTACTCATCAAGAATGTGATATAGTCCATATCTTCATCTGATAAGTTGTGAGGCTACATCATCACCGAAAATAATTGTGAGAGATCATGACTCAAATTTTAGTTCTAAGTTGTAGAAAAGATTATTTTTTGAGCTACATATGAAAGTAGGTTTTTGTACAACCTACCATCTAGAGACATATGGCTATAGAGAAAGGATAAATATAAGTTTAGAAGACATGCTCGTAATTTATGTAATGAATAAACCAATAAATTTGGAAGACTACCTTACCTTAGTGGAATTTACCAATAAGAATGGATACCATCACTCCATCAAGAAAGTTATGTTTGACGCATTATATGCATGGAAGTGAAACTCCCCCGTTATTTAGGACAACCTAGAAGTATGACTGACTCAAGAGTTGCACACCTTAAACAAGTTTAACACAATATAAATATTGCCTAGGACCAACAAAAGAACTATGTATATAAAAGATATCAGAAAAAAGCTTCAAGGTCGAAAAAAATACAGTCCTTAGAGTTAATCCAAAAAATTACATTTACACCTAGGGAAGTGGAAGAATCTAGCAATGAGATATTGTGGAACTTTTGAGATCTTGGTGCATATGCGTGTCATTGATTACAAATTGCCCTACCATTGCATGTGAAAACACATGATCTTTTTCATGTGTCTTTACTTAATAAATATGTGACTAACCCCAATAGTGTATTGTCTTTTATACTATATTGATGAATAAAAATGGAGAATTTATCACTAATCCCCTACCATTTGTTGGCAATAAGTAGCAAAACTTATAGAATAGAGTAATCAATTGGGTCAAGGTACACTAGAAACACTACTCAAAAGATGATGACACTTGGGCATTAGAATAAAAAACAAAAAGGATTATTCCTCATGTACTCGATGTCTTGGCTCTATGTTTGTAGCCCTTACTAAAAGGGGAGGATTGTAACACCCCATTTTTTGGCTTGTTATTCTTAGTTTTGATTATGTCCTAGATTCATCACCTCCTTATTGTTTTATTTTGTTGATGATTTGTTAAGGTAGACATAGATATCCATGAGATTACTTGGATTGTGAAGAGCATTGATATTCCTTGTTAATGAAATACTTAGCATTGATATTATTTATAATGGATATTTAACATTGATATTCGTTTATGATTATTTATCATGTTTATTCCTTGTAGTGATATGGTTGGGTATTTCTATCAATTGTTGAATAATGTGCATAGTGATGTACCTCATTGTTGTTATGATGTTATTGATTTATGATGATGATGATGATGATGATGATGATTCATTTTCATTGGTATTTTTAGAAGGAATAATATATTATATGTTGAAACATTTATGGAAAGATGAGGAAACACACTTGAGGAAATAGGGCTCATGTCTTAATGAGGATGACCATCTTGTCGTAAATATTAGAAAGTGTTGGGGAAAAAACTTGAGAGAATGACCACTAAAGTTAACTAAGGTAAAAGGACTAAGACAAATGACCTATAACTTATTTATTGTAATAAATTGTGGCACACAATACATACAATTCCTCGTATCATTTTCTATAACTATCAATAATATTTCGAACAAGGACATAAGAAAGGAATTCATGGTAATACCAACACATTCAAAGTATGTGTGCATATTATGTTATCCATAGAAATTATGCATATATTTTTAATGGATAATTTATATTTATGATAAAACCAAGCATGTCAAGTTGAAGAAGATGGTAGTTCTGCTCCTGTAAGATTGTTTCCTTCAACTTACACAAAATATTTTTTCTAAAAGAGATCAATGAGAATATTGAAAATATAAAGTACAAAAAAACGTCACAACCAATAATTAGCAAGATATATAATACTCATTTTGATATGTGGCATACACAAGGAACCTCAACTTCAGTAAGAGACTTTGATGGTGGGTAAAATTTAGATTGAAACTTGACTTTGGGTTGTAAAGGTATTTCATTTTTACATTGAACCTCCATATCTTAAAATTTTGATTTTTGACTTGGTCCTTTCACTTGTGCATGTAAGACTTCTTCATTCGTTGATTATTATTGTTAGTAAAAATTCCATGCAATCACTTAAATTGGCATCCCTAAAGGGGCATGAGACCTCCTTCTAGTGCTAAAATATTGATGCAGACAAATGTATGCTATCAACAACACATATTAACTTGGGAAAAGGGTCAAATTAGACCTTCCTTTATTGAAAATGGAAAACCCTCTTGTTATGGCTTGACTACTCTAATCTAGACTATCAATTAAATGAAATGTATCTATGAATGCAAATGAAGAATGAAACTAACCTAATAACTAATATAATCCTATCTAGAGACTAGGATCATTTAAGAACTTATTGACATGAAATATAGGAGAAATACAAACATCAAGGGAATATCCCAACAACTACAACCTAAACAAACTCTAGAT
>ML784287.1:574073-598637 GCA_009831015.1 Picea engelmannii | reverse complement strand
TGATTAATATGAAGAAATCATCATTCATGAGAACAAAACTCGTTTATTTGGGTTTTGTTGTCTCTGTAAATGAGATGAAAATGGATCCGAAAAAGATAAAGGTGATTAAGAATTCGCCATCGTTGAAGAGTATATTTGAAGTACGAAGCTTCCATGGTTTGGCTAGCTTCTACAGAAAGTTTATCCAAAACTTCAATGGAATTAGCACACCGATGATGTATATAGTGAAGAAACGACATAAATCTTTTCACTGGACGAAGGAAGAAGAGAAGAGCTTCAATTTGCTGAAGAACAAGATCACTGAGCAACCAATTCTGGTTTTGCTAGATTTTATCAAGACATTCCAGGTCAAGTGTCACGCGAGTGGATTTGCAATTGGAGCAGTCTTGAGCCAAGACGATAGTTCGGTCGCATATTTCAGTTTAAAACTAAATGAAGTGAAGGTTAAGTACTCCACATATGACAAAGAAATAGAGACATTATTTGGTTCCCAAGGAGTTTGTTTTGTATAGCGATAATCACGCTTTACAATTCGTGACTTGACAAGAGAAGTAGAACCAAAAGTAAGCTAAATGGGTTGAATACATGCAAAATTTTAGTTTTGTGACTAAGCATATTTCTGGAACTACTAAAAAAGTTGTTGATGCTTTGAGTAGGAAATGTTTTCTTATGTAGGAATTTAGAGTCAACACTTTAGGTTTTGATAACCTCAAAGAAATGTACAAGGATGACCCTAATTTTAAAGAGGCATATGAGGCATCTAAGAATCCAATTCTCAAGGACAAAATCCAATGGAATGAATACATGATCCAGGATGGATTATTGTTCAGGGGAAATCAACTATGTATTCTAAAAGGCTCCATGAGGGAGAATTTTCTGAAGGAAAAACACAGTGGAGGATTGGTCGGACATTTCAGTCTTGACAAAACGTTCTCAAAGATGAATGGCTCATATTTTTGGCCAGGGATGAGAATAGATGTCAAGAAATTTGTGGATAGATGCAAAATTTGTCAGCACATGAAAGAAAAAAGGCAAAACATAGGATTATACCAACCATTGCCCATTCCTGAAAGGCCATGGGATGCAGTGAGCATGGATTTCATATTGGGACTGCCAAGGACATAGAGAGGATATGATTCGATCTTTGTGGTAGTCAACAGATTTTCAAATATGGCACATTTCATACCATGCCAGAAAACTAGTGACGCAACTCATATTGCGAACATGTTTTTCAAGGAAGTCGCCAAACTTCATGACTTGCCAAAGAGTATCATGTCTGATCAAGATACCAAGTTCGTAGGGAATTTCTAGAGGACCTTATGGAAGAAGTAGGGGACAATTTTATCTTTTAGCTCAGCATATCATCCTTAGACGGATGAACAGATAGAGGTCATGAACAAGAGCTTGGGAGATTTGTTAAGAATCTTAGTGACTGAACACCACAGTCAATGGGATCACATTCTGCCATAGGTGGAATTCTCTTACAATGATTCACTCAATAGAAGCACAGGGTAGAGTCCATTCCAGATTATATATGGAATGCAGCCAAGAGGAGTTTCTGAATTGAATGATTCAGAACAAAATGAATTTAGGAGTGCTAGTGCAGAGGACTTTGTAGAAGGAATGAAGGAGCTCCATAGCTGAGTTAAGGAGTGATTGCAGAGTTCAAGTCAATAATACAAGTGGAGAGTAGATCAACACAGGCAAGAACTTCAATTTGAAGTTGGTGATATGATTCTTGTGCATCTGAGGAAGGAGAGGTTCCCAAGGGGAATGTATAATAAGTTGAAGATGAAAAATATTGGACCGTGCAAGGTCATAAGGAAATTTGGGGAAAACACATATGAGATTGAATTACTTGATGGGGTCAGAATCTCACCGATATTCAATGTTGCGGATTTGTACCCTTATCGAGTTGAAGAAGCAATAATAGAGGAGGAACATAAAGAAATTCAATGGAAAAAACAAATGCATGTAGTTGTAGAGCCACACATGGAAATCATAATTAAAAAAGGGTTAGAAAAAAGACCAGGAGAAAAGAGTATTTTGAATACTTGGTCAAATGGAAGGGACATCCAGTTGAAGATGTCAGTTGGGAGAATGAAGCAAAAATTCATAGGCATGGACAGACCATGCAAGAGCTCATGACCAGAGTTCATGAAAATTTTCAAGTGAGGGAGTATGATGCAAGAGCATCGTAAGAAGCCAGGCAAGCAATGTAAAAGAGGGAGACAGATGGAGAAGCACCAACACACATTTTGAAGTGTTTTGAGATTAATGAATGGACATTAATGTAATATTCAAGGGAAGCACACCTATATTTATATCTATATGTTGTAAGAAGATCTTGAGCGTTTCTCTCATCTGTAGTATGTAAACGCATTTATGCGTAATGAATGCAAGTAGGTAGATTTAATTTAATAGATTAGACAACTTAGAAATATAGGAGGAAAAATGGATATAGACACCCTCACCGTTGTATCATTGTAATTTTGGGGGATGATTATTCAGAAGGCATAAGTTGTAGAGCTGAAGCAGAGAACTATAGAGAAGAAGCCATGTACAGGATCACCTGAGTTAATATATGAAGCTTTGACTCAATTTTCATTGTGTTATGATGCTTACTGTTTACATTTGTTGAATGGTATGCTTACAGTTGATTTGTTTCTCTGTTATGCATTTGTTTCAATGTTGTGCTATGTGTGATTTAAAGTTGAATGAATGAAGTATGAGAGACGAGAAGAATGAGTTTCAATTGTTTCTCTACTTGAGAATTCCTGCTAGGAGTGCAGTGAACGTATGCAAGGTGTGCATTGATGAGTGTTTGAGTTTTATCTTAGAAAGCTTAGGAGAGATATCGTTGTTCTCATATCAACCGAAGTGCAGACAAAGCATAGAGCTGTGCAAGGTGTGTGCAGTCCAATCGAAGCCTTGGATTTTATAAATACAAAAGGAAGGTTGAAGGACCACTGTTGCAAAGAGTGCACAGGATTGGAGACTCAAATAAAAAGAGGTTATTCGAAGATTTTCCGCAAGGAGTGCGAGCAGGGATCCTTTTAGAAGCTTGAGTTAGCAAGTGAAATCTTAGGAGGGATTTAACCTTTGAAGTGCTCAAAGGGAGACGAATATTGAAATCGCCTCATAGAAGTCAAGTTCAAGAGGAGGAGCACCAAATCGTTTAGGCAAAATTCATTGAGGAGTGCATCTGGTGGTCAGAATTCTCTGTGGAGAGATCATGAAGTCGTGAGGACTGTAGGATCTAGAGGAGCTGCAAGGTGGTTAGGAGTTGGACGAATCCGCCATCCTGACATCAAGAATCAATGTGGACTATTGATCGTGGTCTGTCTGAGCCGTCAAATAATTTCGAGAATTTGGGACCCCTAAGTTCGGAGTGCAGGTCAAAACCCTTGGTCACTCAAAATCTCGGTTCGTGAAAGGGATAATCAAGTGTGAAATTTCGGTATTTTGGGGTTCGACATACCAAAAAACTCGATGACAAGGAATTGGGACCTTAGCATTGAAAATCCCGAAGTCATGAAACACGACATGCCTTTGGCATGAAACATCAGCATTTCGGCATATCGGGGTTCGACATTTCTGAAATCCTGATGACAAGGAGTCGGGGCGCTTTACATTGAAAACCCTAAAGTCACGAAACACGAAGTGTCATAGGAGTGGAATTTCGGCATTTCGTCTTTCCAGGGTCGGGGAAGTAGAGGAGAAGGGTGATTTTTGGAACCGAGAGTTTCAAACTCCTGGTACGCGAAATACCGAAAAAGGGTTGCTATTTCAGAATTCAGGAATTGGCGTGACAAGTGAGTTGCGATTGAGAATCGTGAACTCTCGATATGCGGAGTCTCAAAAGGCCATTGATCGCACATTCCATGGGACGTTGAGCCCATTTCGGCATTCTGACATTTCAAAATTCAAGGAATCATAAGGAAAGAGGAACGATTGTTGGGTCATTCGCTCAAGTCCCGAAAAACCGAATTTAGTGGTAACAGGTGGTGTGTGTTGGAGCAGTCAACCCTCACTGACAATTCACATTTTGGCATTTGTCAAGAGTTGTGGGATATATCGAGACTCTCCAAATCCCAAAACCCGAAGTCCTTTGTGGCTCAAACAAAGGGTCTGATTAACCCTTGGCGTGGTTTTAGTGAAGATCCTGTGTGGATCTCAGCCTGAGGGCAGGGGTTCTACGTCAAATTTATAAAGGGGTATGCATATATCACTGTGCCAATGGAAAATTTTCTAAGAAAAGACACAAAGTTCCAATGAAATGAGGATTATCGAAATGGTCTAGATACCCTATAAGAGAAGATGGTAACCGCACCAATACTAGTATTCCTGGATTGGGAAAAGACATTTTACGCACATGTAGATGCATCAACCATAACACTTGGAGCTATTCTAGAAAAACTAGGAGCAGGAGAATTGAACCATCCTATATCATTTTCTAGTAGAAAACTTTCAGAATTGGAGAATAAATACAATACCACTGAGAGGTAAGGCTTAGTTATTGCCTACGCGCTTCATAAATTCAAGCATTATTTATTGGGGAAACTTTGAAATATGTTCATATACCATTCAACACTCAAATACCTCATCAACAAGCTAGTGATGGGGGGGAGAATTTGTAGATGGTTATTATTGTTTCAAGAATTTGACTTTGAAGTGATAGTCAAAACAAGAAAGTTGAATGCAGGACCTGATCATCTGTCACAGATTACTAATGGGGAGGAACCTATGAATCTAGAGGACAACTTTCTCGATGCACAATTCTTTTTGTCCCATATAGCCAATGAATGCTTCGCATAAATCATCCAGTACTTGATTACATGGACTATGCCATAGGAATACAACATTGCGTAGAAGAAAAATATGGTAGTTAAGGCTGCAAATTACCTATTGATTACAGGACACTTATACAAAATGGGTGCAAGTAGTATCTTGAGAAGATGTGTGTTGGAACATGAAAGACCAAGGATCTGAGAAAAATCTCATGAGAGAATAGCAAGAGGAAATTATGCAGAGAAATCTATCGCATAGAAGGTATTTTGCATAGGACTATGGTGTTCGACCATGCACAAAGACTCAAAGGACTACTACCCGAAATGTGATGTATGTCAGGGTTTGGTAAACTGAATAGAAGGGACGATATGCCCCTCAAACCACAACTAACCTTCCAAGTATTTGAAAAATGGTCAATATAGTTTATGGGGCCAACTAACACACCAACAAAAAGGTTAGGAGTGAGGTACATTACCATTACAATAGAATACTTGACAAGATTGGCAGAAGCAACACTGGTAAAATATTGCATCACAGAGACAACAACACAGTTCATGTTTGAGCAAGTTATCACTAGATTTGGTTTCCTGAGGATTTTGATGAGTGACCAAAGAACTCACTTTATTAAAAATACTATTAAGGCGATGACTGCAGAATTCGAAGTTCGTCAACAAAAGAGTACACCATATCATCCTCAAGCAAATGGAACAATGGAAGCCCTTAACAAAATCCTTGAAAATTCACTGACGAAAATATGCAACGTAAATAGGGATGATTGGGACTTGAAGATACCAGCAGTATTATGGGCATACAGGACCACATTCAAGAAATTGATAGGACAGACACCATCTTGATTGGTGTATGGAAAATAAGTTGTGGTTCCATTAGAATTTTTGGTACCTAGTCTACGCGTAGTAGCAATTACAAACATGATAGAACGAGGCATAGTACATGAAAAGATAAATCATTTGATGTTCATGGGGGGAAATAGTATTCTAGAAGGTTAGCACCAAGAAGTACAGAAAGCAAGGGACAACTATTGGCATGACAGACATATCAAGAGAAAATATTTCAAGGAAGGAGACTTAGTCTTAATGTATGACAGTAAATCCCTTCAGCACCTAGGAAAACTCAGAAAGCATTGGTTAGGACCATACGAAGTAAATACTATTATAATGTCCCCAAGGCCGAGCCCTGCTGTAAATCATGTCTATGAAGTATAGATCTTGCATTATGAATTTTAATTATGTTTTATAGGCTGGTGAGCCAAGTTTATATAAGTTGGTGGGATTATGTGTTGTTAGGTCGGAGAGCCTAAGTGTTAAGAACGTGAGCCTTCTTTTGTATGCCTGCTTTAATGATCTGGCTTAATTTGGAAGCATTTCCCCAATAGATAAGGGCACCAAATATCAACAGCATGCATAATAGCCAAAATTTCCTTTTCATGGATTGATTTGCCCAAATTTCGCTCAGACACTTGTTTTCTGGTAAAGTTCAAAGGCTGACCCTCTTGCATAAGGATATTGCCAACTCCTTTCCCTAAAGCATCACATTCTGGGAAAACATTCTTTGTGAAATCAGTTAGGGAAAGGAATGGAGTGGTGCACATGGCCATATTCAATGTTTGAAAATCATGAGAAACAGTTGGAGTCCAAGTGAAAGAATCATTTTTAAGGAGTGCAGTGAGAGGTGTTGCAATATTTCCATAATTCTTAACAAACTTGCGATAATAACCCGTTAAGACCAAACATCCATGCAAGATTTTGAGAGTCTTTCAGTTAGTCTAGTCTTTCATAGCTTCAATATTTTCAGGATCCAACCTGATGTCGGCCTTTCCAACAATATGACCCAAGTAGGCGACTTCTGAGATGCCAAAAGAACATTTATATTGTTTCAAAAAAAATTGGTGCTGAGAGAGTAGATGGAGAACTCAATCCTCATGAGAAATATGGATTGTCCAGGTTTTTCTATAGATGAGGATATCATCAAAGAAAACTAAGACAAAATGATGGAGAAAAAGACAGAAGACATGATTCATGAGGCTTTGGAAAGTGGAGGGAGCATTACACAAGAAAAAGGGCATGAACAAAAACACATAGTGACCCTCATGAGTTCTAAAGGAAATATTAGGAATGTCTGATTCTTTCATACAGATCTGTTGGTAGCCAGAACAAAGATCAAGTTTAGTAAAGAACTGGGTGCCACTAAATTCATCCAAGAGGTCATCAATGGAAGTAATGGGAAATTTATCTTTAATGGTGAGTTTGTTGAGGGCACAAAAGTCAAGACACATGCACCAAGAACCTTCTTTCTTAAGGACCATGACCACAAGAGAATAGTGTGGGCTTGTAATAGGGATGATAACGCCTACGTTGAGCAGTTCTTGAACCATTTTCTCAATTTCATTTTTCTGGGAAAAAGGGTGACAATAAGGAAAAATATTAGGAGGAATGCTTCCTCGACAAGGGGAATGGAATGATCATGAACACCACGAGAAGGAGGGAGTCCTTGGGGAGTGGAAAAAACCACTTGATGTTTAGAGAGGATGGATTGGAGGTCCTATGGAACAGAGGGTGTCTCAGTTTCTTGTATGCCATGGAGTTGGGAAATAATGTTAGAATGACCTTTTTTGAGCATCGTTTCCATGTGATGGGAACTAATGATCTCAGGGAAATCGAAAGTGATGCCTTGGAACTTATATTGTTGGACGTCCTCATCGAATTGCATTGTTAATTCCTTAAAATCCATGAGAATGGAAGCCAAAGTCCTTATCCAATATGCACCCAACACAATGTCACAACCACCCATGTCGATAGAAAACATATGATATTTCAGGTGGTATTCACCAATCTGGAGATTCACATTTTCACAACACCCTCCACATTTCATGGACCCCCCATTAAAAATCATGATTTGGAAATTATTGACTGCACAGATATAGCAATTAGTTTCTTGGGCAATGCAGCGATGAATAAAATTATGGGTTCTTCCACTATCAACAAGAATGATGACCTTCCTATGCTTGATGTAACCAAGTATCCTGAGGGTTTGGGGAGTAGCGAAGCCAGTGAGAAAAATATTTTTCATCACAATTATAACAAAGGCCTTTGATTTGGCATTCATTCATTTCATCCCTAGTTAATTTTTGGATCTTTAGTGGAGTATAAGGAGGAGTGGTATTTACTGGTTTAGTGCGAGGAATAAAGGAGGGTTTCCGGTTTTGAGAAGAGACAACTTGTTGTTCTTCCTTAGCTCTTTTAGTAGCCTCCACCCAACTTTGAATCCATGCCATGAGGACATGGGAATGAATCTTATCCTTGAGGCCACTGATAAAACATTCTAAAAAAAAAGCATTAGACATGCCCTTTGTACGAAAATCCAATCTCTCAAAAGAAGCTATAAAGTCTTCCATTATTCCAGATTGTTTCAACTTTGTCGAATGACCTAAATTGTTGGTGTCAGTGTCAAAGCGTTCATAAATCTTTGCCACAAAGTGTGTCTAAGAAACATAGCCTTGGTGGGAAATTTTTCTTTATTGCCACCATTGCCAACATTCTTGATCTAGTTGGAGAACACCATATTGGAGTTTGGACAACTCATTTATAATGCATATAAAGAGAAATAACGTTCCATTTCAGTTACCCAGGCACTGGGATCTAATACATCAAATCTGATGGGGCTGAAAGTGATGGGGATGAAAATTATGGGAATGAGAGGAAGTTTAAGCTTCAATATGCAAAAGTGGGTCAGATAAGGGTGGATCTACATGGATATGTAGCTTGGTTCAAATCATCGTAGTGATAGATTCAAGCTAGGTAGTAATGTCTTGTTTTAGGTTTTGTTTGATTTCCTCGATTGAGGCAACGATGGAGGAAAGCATGTTTTTATTGATGGTGGCAATATTGGTACTGAGTTGTCTCAATTATTTTTGGGTCTCTATGAAATTAGATTGCAAGGTATTGAAGCGAGATTCTAAGTCTTGGCTATGGGTATGGGCCATGATGACGAAGGAACCGAAAAGGGGCAAGTGGGGTAAAACAATTGTTGAAAAATGATGGGTATGAATGTGATAAGGTAAAAGAGAGAAATCTAATGGAATAGGTCTCAAATAATGGTGCAACAGGATCCATACTTTTTTTGTTTACACTTTTTGAGTTATACTCTGATCTGAATAATATTTCAGTGATGAAATTCCCAAATGATTAAGTAGGAAGAAATGTGTAGTGATTTGGTAACTCGAACGAAAGAGACATAGTTGTGCACTAATAGACATTATCTTTTTTTTGTGTTTCTATCCCCAAATTTTAGGTAATTAAGGGTTTTACAGACAAGGGTTTGCCATGTGCTCTAGCTCTTTGATATACATGCAAGTTGCAACAATAGTACTCGACCCAATATCTCAATGCACCAACTAAGAAGGTTAGACCATGCCCTTATCCATACAACCCGACTACCTAGGTACTAGAGAGTATCTTTCCATTACCGAGTGTTGTTCTCAGTGGCACTGTAACAATCAGGAATCCGATTGTTTTATCTAAAGAGGGCTTCAGAAAATCTAGGTTGATCTTTATACAAGTGTTGTTTGATGTGTTACCACTAGAAGGGGGTACTAACAAGGGTTACAAGGGTGGACAACAGATGTACACTTAAGTACCACTTGTATTTCATGCATGTATGAATCCCCGAACACAGGTTTATGCATGTAACGACAAATCTTTGTAGCTTAAAGACGTTGGAATATGTCTCTACCCTAAAAAAAAATTAACCCACAATTTTATGCCGAGGAAAGTTCTATGATACCACTAGTAATATTCCAGATATAAAAATATGAAAAACAAAAATAAAATGCTAGAACTAGAAGATGAAAAACAATATAACAAGAACAACACCATAATAATACCAAAAGATACCAAAATAACACAAAAAAGAGCACTTTGATTACTGAAGCCTTAGTGAGAGGAGCAACAGTTGTCGATCTTAACCTGTTCCTAGTCACAGTGCGTTGTTGTAATCTTCTTCTGATAGATTCTGAGAGAGTTAGCAGATCATAATCTCAACCATTCCCATATCTTAACAGAACCTGAGTGAGAGGAGCAGTCGTAGTTGTTCTCGATCTCGACCTGCTCCTTCTTGTAGTGCATTCTTCTAATATTGTTCGGATAGCTTCTAAGATAGTACACATATCACAATTAGTCTCTTCTATTACCTGCAACCGACTAAGAGGAGCAGTCGTAGCTGTTTCTCGATCTCGATCTCCTGATATTCATGATTTGTCATCCATGTCGAAGATAAAAACAAATGAATGGGCAGTCGTGACGTGATCAGATGAGCCAGCAATGGAAGTGGTTTTGAATTTTGAAATTATGACTTCTTTATTTATAAGATGAGATTGGGCTCAATGAATAGATGTAACCTATGAAATGGATATTTGGACTTCCACTAAGACTATGAGTGTGGTTAGAAGGTATTGTGTTTAAAGTAAAGAT
The DNA here is from genome assembly GCA_009831015.1 of Picea engelmannii. Lineage (NCBI taxonomy): Eukaryota > Viridiplantae > Streptophyta > Pinopsida > Pinales > Pinaceae > Picea > Picea engelmannii. The sequence continues at coordinate 588,360 of ML784287.1, read as the reverse complement.
AAATAATAAACAACACATGATAAGGAAACAATTATGATTTCCTACGGAAACCCTTCTCTCAGAAAAACCCTACTTTCCAAAGCATGTTCAATGTATTCCTTAGCACCTAACAATAGTTAGGTTACATTTTCAGAGTTGTTTTGAACGGTTTGAATGGATGGTTTGTGAATGCAGATGGAGATGAAGACTATCTAATTGGATAAACGAAATCTAATATATTTTATCGTAACTAGGAGCTAACTATGGTAACTGAATGAGTAGTTGAGAGGAAGCTAATCTGTGTAAATAACTTCACTCAAAAATTTGTTATAAAGAAGCAAAGTTAGATAACACACCCATATGAATACTTAACGAGAATAGTCTAAATCATATTATCACATACATTAATAACTCATATACTCAAGACATAAACATAATAAAGAAAAGCAAAGTTGCGAGAATAATATTAATTGCTTAAGAAAAGTCTATAGGAAAAATATATTCTTATATCACATGTAAATAGTAGACAATTTGATAAAAATAGTTCATAGCAAACACCAACCATTTCGTGCACAGATTGTAGGACATCCTAACAAACTGGTATACATACCAAGAACTGCGCAGAGGAACTACGAGTTGGACGGTATTACAGCAGAAATTTACAGTCACTTTCTCATATGAGCATGAAAACCCCAACATAGACACAACACTTAAACAAATCACAGTGGTGATATTCATTAAGGAACTAGAAGTTGAACTTATGACAGAAGAACAACAGCAAAACAAACATACAGTGAAAGAACTATTGTCATGCTATCATGTGCAGGAAGAAGAACCATATGAAAATGGCTGGCACTATTCAAATTGAGGAAGTTGAAGGTGAGAGAGAAGTGGAAGGTCCACCTCTAGAATCATAAGTAATTGTTGCACCGATCAAGGTGAAGAAAGTCAACATCGAGACAGTTGAGAATCCCAAAATGGCAAGGATTACAGACTATTGGGATGAACAAACTGTGGAAAGTATAACAGAGTTACTGCACGATTACAACGACCTATTCCCAACAACGTTCATAGAAATGAAAGGCATAGCAAGAGAGGTAGGAGAAATGAAGATATCTCTCAAAGCCCGAGAAAGACTGACCAGACAATGACCATACAGATTAAACCTGATATATAAGCAAAAAGTCAAAGATAAGATCAATAGGATGTTGGAGGCTGGAATCGTAGAAGTTGTAGAAGAATTTGAATGGATAAGCCCGATTGTAGTTCAGGAAAAGAAACAAGTGGGGATAATAATATGTGTTGACTTGAGGAAGTTGAATGATGTGTGCCTATATGACAAGTTCCCTACCCTGTTCACAGATGAAGTCTTGGAGAATGTAGGAGGACATGAAGCTTATTCATTCACCGACAGATTCTCAGGACACCATCAGATCAAGATAGCACCAGAAGATAGATACAAGACCACTTTTTCCAAGGAATGGGGATCCTACCAGTATACAGTCATGTCGTTTGGACTCAACAGTCCACCAACAATATTCTCCAGAGTAGTCATAGTTGCATTTAAAGGGTTTATCCACTAGTTTCTAGAGGTATATCTGGACAATTCGACGATCTATAGTCTATTGAAAGACCATGTAGAGGCCTAATGGATGATGTTAGAAAGATACAGGAAGTGCCAGATATTGTTGAATATCAATAAATGCATCTTCAAAACACCTTTTGAGATACTATTGGGCCATATAGTATGCACGCAAGGTTTGCTAGTAGATCCTACCAAGATTGCAGTAATTGTTAACCTGCCACCACCAAAAATACTTCGGAAATTGAGAGAGACATTGGGACACACAGTATGCTACAGGAAATTTTGATGGAAGAGCATCGTAAGCATCCAAGCAAGCAACGTAAAAGTGAGAGACAGCTGGAAAAGAATCAGCGCACATTTTGAAGTGTTTTGAGATTACTGAATCGACATTAATGTAATAGTTAAGGGAAGCGCACTTATATTTATATCCAGATGTTGTAAATAGATCTTGAGTGTTTCTCTCATCTATAGTATGTAAAGGAATTTATGCATAATGAATGCAATTAAGTAGATTTAATTTAATATATTAGACAGTATAGAAATATAGGAGAGAAAATGGATATAGACACCCTCACCCTTGTATCATTGTAATTTTTTGGGATGATTATTTAGAAGGCATAAGCTGTAGAGCTAAAGCAGAGAGTTGTAGAGAAGATTATTTTTTGGGATTGAATTGTTTGCTTACAGTTGATTTGTTTCTCTATTGTGCATTTGTTTCAATGTTGTGTTATGTGTGATTTCAAGTTGAATGAATGAAGTCTGAGAGAGGAGACAAATGAGTTTCAATTGTTTCTCTACCTGAGAATTCTTGCAAGGAGTGCAGTGAACATATGCAAGGTGTGCATTGATGAGGGTTTGATTTTTATCTCAGAAAGATGAGGAGAGATACCATTGTTCTCATATCAGCAGAAGTGTAGGCAAAGCAGAGAGTCGTGCAAGGTGTGCGCAGGCCAATCGAAGCGTTGGATTTTATAAATCCAGAAGGAAGGTTGAAGGACCACTATTACAAAGAGTGCACAGGGTCAAAGACTCAAATAATGAGAGGTTATTTGAATATTTGCCACACAGAGTGTGAGCAGGGATCATTTTAGAAGCTTGAGTTAGTAAGTGAAAGATCAAGAGGGGTTTAACCTTTGAAGTGCTCAAAGGGAGATGGAGATTGAAATCGTCTGATAGAATTCAAGTTCAAGAGGAGGAGCACTGAATCGTTTGGGCAGAAGTCATTGAGGAGTGCATATGGTGGTCAAAATTCTCTGTGGAGAACTCGCGAAGTCACGAGGATCATAGGATCCAGAGGAGCTACAAGGTGGTTAGGAGTTCGATGAATCCACCACCCTGACATCAAGAATCAACGTGGACCATTGATCGTGGTATGTCTAATCTTTCAAATCATTTCAGGAATTCGGGGCTCGTAAGTTCGGAGAGAAGGTCAAAACCCTTGGTCACTCAAACTCCCAGTTCGTGAAAGGGATAATCAAGTGTGAAATTTCGGTATTTCGGGGTTCGGCATATCAGAAATCTCAATGACAAGGAACTGGGACACTAGCATTGAAAATCCCAAAGTCGTGAAATGTGACTTGCCTTTTGTGTGAAACATAGACATTTTGGCATATCGGGGTTCGACATTTCAGAAATTCTGATGACAAGGAGCCGGGGTGCTTTGCATTGAAAACCATGAAGTCATGGAACACGAAGTGTCATCGAAGTGGAATTTTGGCATTTCGGCTTTCTGGGGTCTGGGAAGTACATGAGACAAGTGATTTTTGGAATCGAGAGTTTCAAACTCACGGTACGCGAAATCCTGAAAAAGGGTCGCTATTTCGGATTTCCAGAATTGGTGCGGTGAGTGAGTTGGGATCAAGAATCGTGAAATCCTGGTATGCGGAGTCCCAAAAGGCCATCGATCATGCATTCCATGGGACGTTTAGCCCATTTCGACATTCTGACATTTCATAATTTGGGGAATCATAAGGCAAGAGGAACGATTTTTGGGTCATTCACTCAAGTCCCGAAAAGCCAAATTTAGTGGTAACAGGTGGTGTGCGTTGGAGCGGTCATCCCTCCTTGAAAATTCACATTTCGACATTTGTCAAGAGCTGTGGGATATATCGAGACTCTCCAACTCCCAAAAGCGAAGTCCTTTGTGGCTCAAACAAAGGGTTTGATTAACCCTTAGCATGGTTTTAGTGAAGATCCTGTGCAGATCTCGACCCGAGGGTAGGGGGTCTGTGTCAGTGTGGTATCAGAGCTCAAAACAAATTCTTTTCTTTCTGTAGTAGAGAGAAAAGAGGAAAATTTTACAACCATGCCGCCAAGAAGAAGAGATAGGCCAATGCCTAATCCAACAGTGGAAAGAGAAATGCATGAATTACATGCTAGACTTGATGCTATGGAGACATCACAGAGGTGCAAAGTGGACACTGGGGATATCAACGAGGCTGAAAGTGAAAATGAAGCTGGAAAAGAAAGAGAAGAAGTTGCAGTCAAAGATGCTGCAGAAGAACGCATATTCAGGTTTGTTGCAAGGATAGGCTCCAGAGAAAAAATGGGCATTCCAGTGTACGAAGGAAACTTGGATGTTGAAGAACTTCTAGACTGGATTAGAGCTCTAGACAAATACTTTAATTATGAGGATGTTGAGGAAGATAAGAAAGTCAAACATGTTGTTACTAGACTTAAATTGCATGTAGCACTATGGTGGGATGAACTACAGGCTGACAGACTGTAACATACTCACCACAACCTAATAGATTTTTCGCCTTTTTTCTCCTTTTTCTTACAGGACAGAATCCCTTAGTTCCTACAAGGTCCTAGTGTAGGCCATCTCTTCCTGTCGAAACCTTCACTAAACCAATCCGCCAATTCTTTCATTGGAAACCCTTCGTGTACAACTTAAGCACCAAGCATGGGCTTCGCCTCCATGTGATCATCGGCTATGACCCTGGGCCAAGCCAAGAGGCACCTTTCACATTTCACGACTCAGCGATGCCCGAGAGTCTAGTCTTTCAACTCTTCAAACCCCAAAACCCAAAATCATCCCTTCGTTGAGATCGACGATTGAAAATCTGCCCCCTGATCCGACCGTCCTGTCCGTATCAGGACTTTGGTAACCAAGATTTGAAAATGCAAGTGAGTAGAGTCTTTCGACTCTCAAACCCCTAAACCTGATGCACAAGTTCTTGTACGAGATCCAATGGTCCTCGATGATATGAATCCAACGGTCCAGATCTCTTCGGAGTTTCATGAACCGGGAGTTCACAATGTAATGACTCCAGAACTCCTGTCAGTCAAATCCCTGAATTTTGATATGGGAATTCATGTAGGAGATCAACAAACCTCGTTGACCTGGATCTGACGGTCACTATCCCTCCTGAGCTTAAGGGAATTGAAGGACACTCAAAATTAACCCCCTTGTTGTCCTATGAGATCCAATGGATTATGGGGTTTTGGAGCTTTCCCCGTACTCTAACCGCTCACCACGCATCTCCTCCGATGGACAGTCCAAATCCTACCATATTTTCCTGAACATGGATTTTGCGACTTGCGAAGACAAGGGGTCTTCCCCTTTTGATCTCCTAGGTGCTGAAACACTGAAATGTCGAAGCCTATTCACACTAAGCTAATTTGGAGTTTCACATACCAGGACTTCGCGACTTGCGACGACGAAGGGTCTTTCCCTTTGGTTTCCCGGGTGCTCAAATGCCGAAATGTTGAAACCTATTCACACTAAGCTAATTCAGAGTTTCGCATATAGAGACTTCGTGACTTGTGACAATGAAGGGTCTTTCCCTTTGGTTTCTTGAGTGTCAAAATGTCAAAATGCCGAAACCTGTTCACACTAAACTAATTCAGAGTTTCACATACCGCGACTTTGTGACTTGCGATGATGAAGGTTCTTTCCCTTTGGTTTCCTGGGTGCCGAAATGCCGAATTGTTGAAAACTATTCACACTAAGCTAATTTGGAGCTTCGCATACCGAGAGGTTCACGACTTGCGACGATGGAGGGTCTTGCCCTTTGGTTTCCCATGTTCCAAAATGCCGAAATGCCGATGAACAGGTCCGAATACTCTGGGACTCTCAGGATGTTGCCAAATCCACCCTCCTGCCTATGCAATGGTTAAGGTCGATGGGAAATAGAGCTCCGAAAGATTTTTCAGAGGGTTCTTGGGTAAATTATCCCTAGGCTTGGTGACTAGACTGAAAAGTCTTCCTAAATCACCGAGCTATGATCTTTGTGACAGGGGTGAAGTAAACTTGTGGGTTTACTAAAATGGTAGTCTTTTCAAGGAACTCACTCCAGCTCTGGAATGCGAGGGAAATTCCCGGAAGGAGGTGCCTTTGGGGAAATCAAACTAGGTCATAGCGTGAGTCAAGTAAATGGGACAAATTTCAAGGGAATAGAATCGTAATCTGAACTTGTTCATTCTATATATAAACTGATTATGGTCATATAAGTATAAAAATGCATCCATTATTTCCGATCTAAACACCAGGAAAACACTTCTATACAGAAACCATTTATGAGTATACAAACATGAGCATGCATTTATGGATATTCAATTAAAGATACAAGATATAAACACTTATCAAAAAACACCAAGTGTGACACGATTGTTGAGAGGGGTGCTCGTTTCCACCCAACCATAGGCTCAATGACTCCAAACATATTTACCACTAGCCACCCCCTAGCTAGACCACGATGCTTGAGGTTCAATTTTCTACTTCCATCTCAATGAAATTCAAGGACGGAGGTTACTCTTCTTCTCAGTGGTGCTCATTTCCACCCAACCGTAGGCTCAATGATTCCAAATGGATTTACCACTACCCACCCCTGAGCTAGACCACGATGCTTGACGTTCAATTTTATACTTCCATCTCAATGAAAGTCAAGGATGAAGGTTACTCTCCTTCTCCTCTATTCAGAACTCCCTCTATTTCCAGATTTTCTCCAGTTCTTCCCCACAATCCCTATCGCGCGCGTTCTCTCATCTCCCCTTTTACCACACTTACTCTCTTACCTTTTCTCTGCACAATTGTCTGCGGCGTGAATTTCCCCATCCACGGTTAGGTCTAGGAGCTATTATGGATGGATGGTTCTCCCCCATCCCCTCATTAAGTCTTGAGGAGCCTACCCACCTACCAATCTGACGGGAAATCCATTTCGAGGTCAGAGAGTTTCTTTGGTCTTTGAGAAAGTAAAACCAATACGGTATTGGCTCGGTGGAAGTTAATGCAACCATTCCAGGTCCCTTCCACCAACTCTCATTACCCATCATGGTCTCTTTTAGCACATCCCCCTCCCAGCGGCCATGCAACACATATTCATAACATAATTTACATTCATCAACCTTTTATAAAAAGGTCCTTCAAATCAAACATTCACATCTTTGAGTTTGCCTTAGTTCTTGGCCAATATAGTTATTTTTAAAAACTTGGGGAAACAGGGTGTTACACAGACGCTGCAAGGGAAAGCAGAAAATCAAAAGCTAGGATAGAATGGTTGCAAAGATGAAAGCCAAATTTATACCCAAGGATTATCAAATCACTCTATTTCGGAGGATGTAGAATTTGAGACAGAAGTTGATGTCAGTGAAAGAATACACTAAAGAATTCTACAGGATAAACGATAGAGAAGGTCATTAGGAAAGTGATGATGAAAAGGTTGCTAGGTACATGAATAGTCTGTGATATGACATTCAGTATGAGATGATCATGATGACCATTCAAAATGTAGAAGATGCTTATCATATAGCTATGAAAGTTGAAGAGAATCTGAGTTGGAAGCAAGGTCAAAGAGGTCGATGTTCAAGCCAGAGGCAAAACAATTGCCCAAGACAGAACTCAGAGACCTAAAGAAGAGGGAAAGAAACCTCAAACTCAACTTGAGAGAGGAGGAAGCTCACAGGGAAGGTAGTATGCTGATAGAAATACTTTTCCTCGGGCCTGAGGAAGAGGAAGAGGTAGAGAAGGTGAACTGAAATTATTTGTCTGTGGTTGGATAGAAATCCTATGAGTTTCCAGATAGGAAGAAACATGGTGGTGAAACTCACATTTTCGAAGCTCAAGGGTGGAATGTTGAGGCAGAAGATGCTGAGGGTGGAATATCTTTGATGATGAGGAAATTTCTCTTGAAGCCAGAGAAGGAAGCAGAGAACCCAGCCTAAAGAAACATTTTGTTTCAGACTACCTGCAAAACTAAGGATAGGGTATGCAAGGTCATAGTGGACAGTGATAGCACTGACAATCTTGTATCTACAAAGATGGTAGAAAAGCTGGAGTTGGAAAGTGTTTCACATCCAAGACCATACAGAGTTTCGTGGCTACAAAAAGGACATCAAGTAAATGTCACTAAACAATGTTTAGTTGAATTTAAAATAGGAGGATATAAATATGAAATATTATGTGATGTCATTCCCTTGGATGTTTGTCATCTATTGTTGGGTAGACCATGGAAATATGACAGAAACGTAGTTCATGATGGGAGAAAGAACACGTACACCCTGGAGAAAAATGGTAGGACTCACATGTTGTTGCCAATTAAGGATAAAGAGGTTAAAATAGAAATGAGCAACACTATACTTCTCATGAGTGGGAAGGAACTTCTTAATGAGGTTAAGAAGAAGGAAGACACGCAATTTATTGTGGTCAGGAAGCCCAAAATTGTTTTGATCAGTACAAGGATAGATGATTTACCAGAAGAGATCCAAGAGTTGCTGGGAGAGTTTTCTAATATAGTAGTGGACAAACTACCTTATTCGTTGCCACCTATCAGGAGTATAAGTCATCATATCGATCTTATACCTAGAGCCAACTTACTGAACAAAACAACATATCATTTGTCGCCGTAGGAAAATGAAGAAGTTAAGAGACAGATCTAGAACTTAGTGGACAAAGGATTGATTCGAGAAAGTTTGAGTCCATGCGTTATTCCGACAGTGCTCATCACAAAGAACGATGGAGGCTGGAGAATGTGTACAAACTCTAGGGCAATCAATAAGATTACCATCAGATACAGATTTCCATTGCCAAGGATGGACAACTTGATGGATTGCTTGACTGGAGCAAATTGTTTTTCAAAGATTGATTTGAAAAGAGGGTATCATCGAATCCGGATGAGAGAAGGTGATGAATGGAAGAAAGATTTCAAAATGAATGAGGGGTTGTATGAATGGCCTGTCATGCGATTTGGATTAACGAATGCGCCCAGTAGTTTCACGAGGTTGATGAAAGAAGTCCTGAACGATTTCATAGGGAAATTCGTCATTGTATATCTTGATGATATATTAATTTTCAACAAGACAGAAGAATAAGACTTAAATCATTTACCTCCAGTAATGAGAAGATTACAGCGAGAGAAATTGTTGATTAATATAAAGAAATCATCATTCATAAGAACAAAACTCGTTTATTTGGGTTTTGTTATCTCTGTAAATGAGCTGAAAATGGATCCAAAAAAAGATAAAGGCGATTAAGAATTGGCCATCATTGAAGAGTATATTTGAAGTACGAAGCTTCCATGGTTTGTCTAGCTTCTACAGAAAATTCATCCGAAACATTAGTGGAATTAGCACACCGATGATGTATACGGTGAAGCAACGACATAAATCTTTTCATTGGATGGAGGAAGTAGAGAAGAGCTTCAATCTACTGAAGAAGAAGATCACTGAGCAACCAATTTTGGTTTTTCCATATTTTAGCAAGACATTACAGGTCAGGTGTGACGTGAGTGGATTTGCAATTGGAGCGGTCTTGAGCCAAGATGGCAAGTCGTTCGCATATTTCAGTGAAAAACTAAATGAAGCGAAGGTTAAGTAATCCACATATGACAAATAAATGTAGACATTATTTGGTTCCCAAGGAGTTTGTTTTGTATAGCGATAATCACGCTTTACAATTCGTGACTTGACAAGAGAAGTAGAACAAAAAGCATGCTAAATAGGTTGAATACATGAAAAATTTTACTTTTGTGATTAAGCATATTTCTGGAACTGCTAACAAAGTTGTTGATGCTTTGAGAAGGAAATGTTTTCTTATGCAGGAATTCAAAGTTTAGACTTTAGGTTTTGATAACCTCAAAGAAATGTACAAGGATGACCCTGATTTTAATGAAGCATATGAGGCATCTAAGAATCCAATTCTCAAGGACAAAAACCAATGGACTGAATACATGATCCAGGATGGATTATTGTTCAGGGGAAATCAGTGATGTATTCTGAAAGGCTCCATGAGGGAGAATTTTCTGAAGGAAAAACACAGTGGAGGATTGGCCGGACATTTCGGTCTTGACAAGACATTCTCAAAGTTGAATGGCTCATATTTTTGGCCAGGGATGAGAATAGATGTCAAGAAATTTGTGGATACATGCAGAATTTGTCAGCAGAAGAAAGGAAAAAGGCAGAACACAGGATTATACCAACCATTTCCCATTCTTTAAAGGCCATGGGACGCAGTGAGCATGGATTTCATATTGGGACTACCAAGGACACAGAGAGGATATTATTCGATCTTTGTGGTATGCGACAGATTTTCAAAGATGGAACATTTCATACCATGCCAGAAAACTAGTGACGCAACTCATATTGTGAACCTATTTGTCAAGGAAGTCATCAGAATTCACGGCTTGCCAAAGAGTATCGTGTCTGATCGAGATACCAAGTTCGTAGGGAATTTCTAGAGGACCTTATGGAAATTTTTTTATCTTTTAGCTCAGCATATCATCCTCAGGCGGATGAACAGACAGAGGTCATGAACAGGAGCTTGGGAGATTTGTTAAGAAGCTTAGTGACTGAACACCACAGTCAATGGGATCACATTCTGCCACAGGTGGAATTCACTTACAATGATTCACTCAATAGAAGCATAGGGAAGAGTCCATTCCAGATTGTATATAGAATGCAGCCAAGAAGAGTTTTTGAATTGAATGATTCAGAACAAAATGAATTCAGGAGTGCTAGTGCAGAGGACTTTGCAGAAGGAATGAAGGAGCTTCACAGCCAAGTTAAGGAGTGATTGAAGAGTTCAAGTCAATAATACAAGTGGAGAGCAGATCAACACAAGCGAGAACTTCAATTTGAATTTGGTGATCTGATTCTTGCACATCTGAGGAAGGAGAGGTTCCCAAGGGGAATGCATAATAAGTTGAAGATGAAAAATATTGGATCGTGCAAGGTCATAAGGAAATTTGGGGAAAACACATATGAGATTGAATTACCTGATGGGGTCGGAATCTCACCGATATTCAATGTTGTGGATTTGTACCCTTACCGAGATGAAGAAGCAGGAACATAGGAGGAACATAAAGAAATTCAATGGACAAAATAAATGCCTGTAGTTATAGAGCCACAAATGGAAAGCATAATTAACAAAAGGGTTAGCAAAAATACCAGGAGAAAAGAGTATTTTGAATACTTGGTCAAATGGAAGGGACACCCAGTTGAAGATGCCAGTTGGGAGAATGAAGAAGAAACTCATAGGCATGGATAGACCATGCAAGAGATCATGACCAGGAGTTCATGAAAATTTTCAAGTGAGGGAGTATGATGCAAGAGCATTGTAAGAAGCCAAGAAAGCAACGTAAAAGCGGGAAACAACAGGAAAAGCACCAGCACACATTTTGAAGTGTTTTGAGATTAATGAATGGACATTAATGTAATATTTAAGGGAAGCACACCTATATTTATATCTAGATGTCGTAAACAGATCTTGAGCATTACTCTCATCTGTAGTATGTAAAGGCATTTATGCGTAATGAATGCAAGTAGGTAGATTTAATTTAATAGATTAGACAGATTAGAAATATAGGAGGGAAAATGGATATAGACGCCCTCACCCTTGTATCATTGTAATTTTTGGGGATGATTATTCAGAAGGAATAAGTTGTAGAGTTGAAGCAGAGAGCTATAGAGAAGAAGCCATGTACAGGAGCACCTAAGTTAATATATGAAGCTTTGACTCAATTTTCATGGTGTTATGATGCTTATTGTTTACATTTGTTTAATGGTATGCTTACAGTTGATTTGTTTCTCTATTATGCATTTGTTTCAATGATGTGTTATGTGTGATTTCAAGTTGAATGAATGAAGTCTGAGAGAGGAGAAGAATGAGTTTCAATTGTTTCTCTGCCTGAGAATTCCTGCAAGGAGTGTAGTGAACGTCTGCAAGGCGTGCATTGATGAGGTTCTGAGTTTTATCTTAGAAAGCTCAGGAGAGATATTGTTGATCTCATATCAGCAGAAGTGCAGATGAAGCATAGAGTCATGGAAGGTGTGGGCAGGCTAATTGAAGCCTTGGATTTTATAAATCCAAAAGGAAGGTTGAAGGACCACTGTTGCAAAGAGTGCATAGGGTTGGAGACTCAAATAACCAGAGGTTATTTGAAGATTTTTCGCAAGGAGTGAGAGCAGGGATCCTTTTAGAAGCTTGAGTTAGCAAGTGAAATATCAGGAGGAATTTAACCTTTGAAGTGCTCAAAGGGAGACAAAGATTGAAATCGTCTCATAGAAGTCAAGTTCAGGAGGAGGAGCACCGAATCGTTTGGGAAAAAGTCATTGAAGAGTGCATCTGGTGGTCAGAATTCTCTGTGGAGAGCTCGTGAAGTTGTGAGGACTGTAGGATCTAGAGGAGATGCAAGGTGGTTAGGAGTTGGACAAATCCTCCACCCTGACATCAAGAATCAATGTGGACTGTTGATCGTGGTATGTCTGAGCCGTCAAATCATTTCAGGATTTTGGGACCCCTAAGTTCGAAGTGCAGGTCAAAACCCTTGGTCACTCAAACTCTCAGTTCATGAAAGGAATAATCAAGTGTGAAATTTCGGTATTTTGGGGTTCGACATACCAAAAACTTGATGACAAGGAACCGGGACCTTAGCATTGAAAATCCCAAAGTCGTGAAACTTGACATGCCTTTATTGTGAAACATCAGCATTTCGGCATATTGGGGTTCGACATTTCTGAATTCCTAATGACAAGGAGTCAGGGCACTTTGCATTGAAAACCCTAAAGTCATGAAACACGAAGTGTCATTGGAGTGGAATTTTGGCATTTCATCTTTCCAGGGTCGGGGAAATAGAGGAGACAAGTGATTTTTGGAACCAAGAGTTTCAAACTCCCTGTACGGGAAATCCTGAAAAAGGGTCACTATTTCAGAATTCGGGAATTAGCACGGTGAATGAGTTGGGATCGAGAATCACAAACTCCCGATACGTGGAGTCCTAAAAGGCCATTGATTGCACATTCCATGGGACGTTGAGCCCATTTCAGCATTCTGGCATTTTGAAATTCAAGGAATCATAAGACAAGAGGAACGATTGTTGGGTCATTCGCTCAAGTCCCGAAAAGCCGAATTTAGTGGTAACAGGTGGTGTGCATTGGAGCAGTCAACCCTCATTGAAAATTCGCATTTTGGCATTTGTCAAGAGCTGTGGGATATATCGGGACTCTCCAATTCCCGAAACCCGAAGTCCTTTGTGGCTCAAACAAAGGGTTTGATTAACCCTTGGCATGGTTTTAGTGAAGATCATGTGTGGATGTCGGCCCGAGGGCAGGGGGTCTACGTCAAATTTATAAAGGGGTATGCATATATCACTGTGCCAATGGAAAATTTTCTAAGGAAAGACACAAATTTCCAGTGAAATGAGGATTGTTGGGATGGTCTAGATACCCTATAGGAGAAGATGGTAACCGCACCAATACTAGTATTCCTGGATTGGGAAAAGACATTCTACATACATGTAGATGCATCAACCATAGCACTTGGAGCTATTCTGGCACAACCAAGAGCAGGAGAATTGAACCATCCTATATCATTTTCTAGTAGAAAACTATCAAAATCGGAGAAGAACTACAATACCACAGAGAGGGAAGGCTTAGTTATTGTTTACACGCTTCATAATTTCAGGCATTATTTATTGGGGAAACTTTGAAAGATGTTCATAGACCATTCAACGCTCAAATACCTCATCAACAAGCTAGTGATGGGGGGGAGAATTTGTAGATGGTTATTATTGTTTCAAGAATTTGACTTTGAGGTGATAGTCCAAACAGGAAAGTTGAACGCAGGACCTGATCACCTGTCGCGAATTACTAATGGGGAGGAACCTATGAATCTAGAGGACAACTTTCTCGATGCACAATTATTTTTGTCCCATATAGGCAATGAATACTTTGCATAAATCATCCAGTACTTGATTACAGAGACTACGCCATAGGAATACAACACTGCGTAGAAGAAAAATATGGTAGTTAAGGTTGTAGATTACCTATTGATTACAGGACACTTATACAAAATGGGTGCAGATAGTATCTTGAGAATATGTGTGTTGGAACATGAAAGACCAAGGATCTTAGTAGAAGCCCATGAGAGAATAGTAGGAAGAAATTATGCAGGAAAAGCTATCGCATAGAAGGTATTGTGCACAGGACTATGGTGGTCGACCATACACAAAGACTCAAAGGACTACTACCAGAAATGTGATGTATGTCAGAGGTTTTGTAAACTGGATAGGAATGACGATATGCCCCTCAAACCACAAGTAAACTTCCAATTAACCCACCAAAAAAAAGGTTAGGAGTGAGGTACATTACCATTACAATAGAATACTCGACAAGATTGGCAGAAGCAACACTAGTAAAATATTGCAGTGCAGAGACAACAACACACTTCCTGTTTGAGCAAGTTATCACTAGATTTGGTTTCCCAAGGATTTTGATGAGTGACCAAAG